>JAPWTK010000156.1:645000-952500 GCA_029963805.1 Aromia moschata
GTTCAATATATTCGAATATTAAATTAAGTAATTGCATAACTAAATAGTGGCATGAACAAAGATAATGATCCGATACCAAACAGTCCACTGTTCTGGTTAATAAACAAGGATAAAAAATACGGCTTATCGAACCTCAATATTCACGAGTCAGACTACCGCAGTGAGAACTTTAGTATAAATAGTATTTATAAAGTATTATTATATTGTTTATATTATTTATAAAGTATACTAAATTTAGTATAAATCAGTGGCGGCTCGTGACTTTTTTTTTGGGGAGGCAAACATATTTTGTAAAAATTTTTGTTTCCTAAATTTTTATGATGGTAAACATTGTTAGTAATATGCCGCATAGTTAGGAGAAGGACCTCTACTTGGTCGATAAAATATATTAAGTACATTTGTCTAACATAATGTACCTTATATATTGTATTGATTCAGCAAAATCATCTGGAAAGTGTAGAGCTTTCGTCAAATTATTTTACAATTAAAAGATAAAAGTGAAAAGTTAAAATAAGCAGTGAAATAAATTATGGATTTCTCCCTGGACTGCGTCAATTTATAGTAGGTTTATTTATTATATAGTAGTATATTTACTTATAGTAGGTTTATAAAAAAACTTATTTGTAATTTTCACAGGGGAGGCACTGCCTCCTCTGCCTCCCCTGACGAGCCGCCACTGGTATAAATACAAGTTTAGTTTCAGTCTCCTGATATTGTCGACATCCAGTGTTCTTGATGTTTCGTCTCACACGCATGACCCTTTCAAGAACCTCTCTATAAAAGTGTTGATTGAAGATACTGTTTAACTTGGAGGCACAAACTCTTTGCGGACAATTCCCTGGCTATCAAAAAAGCAAATCAGCATGCATTTGATTTTCGACTTGATGTGTGCCATTCCATGCATTGGAGCTTTGTTTCCAGGTCGTACTCCCAAGTCTAATCACCACCAGTTCCATAAAATGGGGATCAATTCTAAAAAGTCGATACCTTTCTGATACTTTTGCAGGTACTTTTGTTCCTGCGAAAGGTTTTTAAGGAACCATTTTTGCGCAGATTCTTCTCATCCTCAATTCGTTAGTCAAAGTCTGATGAACAGTGGTGTGATTGAAATTTAACTCGTCCCCGATCACTCTTGTTGTCATCCGACGATCTGAATGCGCAAGATCCCGTATTCTATCAACATTTTCATCGGTTCTTGAAGATGAAGGCCTTTCGTTGCGTATTCATCTTTAATCGACTCTCTTCCTTCTCAGAATACCTTAAATCACCGAAAAACCTGGGGTCTTCAAAAAACACTGTCTTAGTAGGCATGTTGAAGTTTGGCAAAAGTATCCGTTGCGCTGCGTCCAAGTCTGAAGCAAAACTTGATAGCGTTGCTCAAAATTAATGTCACTTCTTTTTAAAACGCACTAGAAAAAACCGGTTTACGAAAACAGTCACAAAGAACAAACAAATGACTCCCACACAACAAACAAATAACAAGTTCAAACTTGTACCGAAACTTGTACACGTTAACCTACCGCCCTTCCAAGTCCCGTATCCACAGTGTTGCTAGATCGGGCGCTACGTTGCCAGTCTCATTACTTAATTTACACACCTCGTATATCATGTTTTCTATTTGTATTGGCAAATTGTGACTACCAATTATGCAGGAGAAGAAACAAATGTAAGTAAATAGACTTACAAGGAGAGGCCACGCCCTTCGGGTCACCGATTTGGCCGAGCTTCCCCCTTACTGAAGGATACTTACTAGTGTAGTATATCCCCAAAGCCCTAGGGTGCACAACTCGAAAATAAGGGAGAAATTTTTCTCGAAAGTGTTAGGCCTACCATTTGTACAAGTTCCAAAAATACGATTTTACGAATGTTGTCGTGGTAAAATGGGCGTCTTGCTCCATTTTCTTGTACTTGCTAATTGCGAAATCACAACTCTAAATACACATCTGATGTGTTCAAATGGTGGTTCAAAACTAATGGCTACTAACAATTTACTCGCAGGAGCAACAAGCTATTGCTCCTCCTCCCTTACCTCGCCCGGACAGCCCTTACCGTCCTAACGTTTTTGACCTGCTCTTTTAGGTATAGTAGAACATGGGAAGACAAGTTCGTACAAGTCATCAGGCTAAGTACGTCACCAGGCGCCACGATGTCGCCGAGACACAAAGAAAGGTAGTTCGAATGTATTTATCTTATGGTAGTTCTCTCGACAGAGTAATATTATAAAGAAATAAATATTATTATTATTATTTATTATTATTATCACGTTCAATGCCCATGACGACACTGTGTCGGCGTGAGCATTTTATTAGCAGTGCCCACGACGCACGTGTGTCTGCACTGTTGTCTAGATATTAAACGTTCTATTGAATGATCGGCACTGTAATTGAGCACTAGATGCAAAAGGGGTACGTTGTTAAAGGTTGTAAAAATATTTATCTGTACGTGGTCTCACATTTACGTTTATTTTAATACCATTACTATTATACCTGTTGGTACTGGGTGAATTGTGTACTCTATAGTGTGGGCATCGAACGTGTTATTAATGATATATTAAATTACTCAAATATCTGAAAAATTCACATGAATATGATGATGAACCCATTTTCACTGTCCATCTAACGGCAATAAATATATTATTACTTCGCCGACTTTATAGTCACACTTCTCAGCGTAAACGCTGGGAAACATTCACCCATTCCTGCTGCAGACAGTGATGGCTTGATACCTCATCCCCGCCTCCAGCAAAATTAGGCTCCGGCGAGGGGAGGAAATTCATCCTGTCCCAAAACCTTTCTTACAATATGACAGGTTTGTAGTACAACTGCCTTCTGGCCATTTCGAATAATATTATAAGACAGTCCTAATGCCGCGATGTTCTTGGCGAATCTGGTGGTCATCACGCCCTCTGCCGATATTACAAGGGCGTACGTCTCCACCTCCACCTTCACCTTCATATTATTACAATTATTATTTTTATTATATAATATTATAATTATTATCAAAAATATTAATGTAAGAACTTATAAGCTGCCCATTTTACCACGACAACATTCGTAAAATCGTATTTTTGGAACTTGTACAAATGGTAGGCCTAACACTTTCGAGAAAAATTTCTCCCTTATTTTCGAGTTGTGCACCCTAGGTCTTTGGGGATATACTACACTAGTAACTCTCTTTCAGTACCCAGAAGCACGGCCAAATCGGTGACCCGAAGGGCGTGGCCTCTCCTTGTTAGATAAATAAAAACATTTGGTTAACAATGATCTTATTTTATGGTACCTAACTATGCTAAACTGTCGATAATTTAAAAACAAATGTAGGCGAAAGGGATTAGGAGGTTAATCAACTTCGAGTGACCAGTTTTTCCACGATATTGCCAAAACATGTGGACAATTTCACCAGTAATAAATTCCAACCAGCCAGCGCCGCTTTTCAGTATATTTACGGTCGAAGTTCTGACGTAGGGGATTTGGTGTAGCGCCTGCCCGAAAAAAATATATTATATTAATATGATAAACGAAATCTATTTCGTTCCCCGTATCGTGTTATCCATAAATATTCGGAATTTCATGCATGACCTACTTCGCTAATATGCGCAGGGCCGAGTCCGAAAAAAGAATGCGCCCCCTTGGATTTGTTGTTAAATTCCACGAATTTTATTGTTTTTTCGTAGTGGCTTACATTCTTTCTTGTTTAAAAACATTGTCCAGTAATACTTTGTTTGGAGAGCAGTAAGAGAACAAAATCCATCTCTTGATTTATTTGTTAACGACTATTAAGGTTACGATTTACATAATATAAAAGAAATTAGACAGCATGACATAACTTTTTGTCTACCACGTACCACATACTTGGTGTAGAGAAGACTGCGTATGGATTCAACGCCAAGGGAATCATATTTACATGCATTTATCTTTTCTGATTTTATTCCAGATACGTCGGCGTCGATTGCAAATAGTTTATCAGAAAAGGATTTTGAAAACTTCTATTTTCTACAACCGTCCTTAAAGTACTAGCTTCATGCATGTTTCACAATAGCTCACAAACGAGAAACTGAAGGTCATGTATTGTGTCGAGTACCTAACAGCAATGTTTCTTTTGATGTGATTAGTTAATTGGTATATCTGATAATTTAAAAACCAGTCAAGACTTGTTAAACCTTTCATTTAAGAAACATAAGCTTGATTTTAAAACTAGTATTACACGACAAATCATTGTCTACTACCTACAATTCATAATTTGATTATATAAAAAAATCAGTATAAATTTTAAGCTAGTCAAATATGTTAATTTCTATATAAAATTCCCTATTAATTTCAAATGTTTTGTAATGTAACAAGGTCAAAAGTTGTATACTTTATCTTGTGTTAAGTTTATGTTGTGTTTATCTTAAGTTGTTTACACTATCTTGATGCTTCCTCCAAGATGTCAATATATAATATTATATTATTCTAATTTTGAACAACCCCTCCTGTTTACCAAAACTTCTCTAAAACAGATGTCACTCCATCTGATCCAATTTCATTTCTCCCTTCCTTTGTTTCAATATACCTTGTTTACTCTCTGTAGAAGTGCTCCCAGTTTCCATTTCTCATTTTCCCCTTTCTATCGAAGCTGTGAACTCTCTACTCGATTTTGTTAAAAAAAAACTTTGTTTGAATTGGCACTAGCCTGAGTTTTTGTCTAGTAGGTTGTGCTGAAACAATTGCTATCAGCCGTGGAAAATAGTATCGAATTTGACAACGCTGAGACGCAGTGTGATCAAGATAATATAAGGATGAATGGATGTGTTTACTGTTATTGTGAAGTGAAAGTCTACTATATTTTTCACGAAACAAGACAGTTGCGTCAGAATTTGAAATAGCCATAATAGTGTGAAATACTTATATATTTTAATTAATGTTCCGTGTAAGTTTCGCACTCTATACGAGGATGTATATTGGGCACAGTTTATTAACGTTGTCGCTCGTAAGGCAAAATACAGGACTGATAACTTCTTCCATCGAATAATTTGAAGAACTTGATCAAAGAGCACCGTTATTATTATTACACCGTTATAACCCATCACAATGCATAGAAGAGGTGTAAATACATATACATATTTGGTTAACATCCACATAATATGCTCATAACACAGGACCCCAAAAAAAAAGTCCTGATACAGAAAGGTGAAGTACCTTCTGGTACGTTTTTCGGTGTGCTAAAAACGAATCTGAAGTCAGAACTGACCCATCACCCTTAGATTTCGACCCAGCACACCCTAGAACCCCCCCCCCAAATGATCAAGCTTTCACATCATATAAAAATTCAAAATAAACATCTCATTCTACGTTTTTCGGTGTGCGGTAAGAACGAATCTGAGGTCATAATTTACCCATCACTCTTAGATTTCGCTCCAACACCCCCCAGAACCCCCCCCAAAAATGGTGAAAATGTTAGTTTATATAAAAATTCAAAATAAATGTCTCATTCTACGTTTTTCGGTGTCCTAAGAACGAATCTGGGGTTATGATTTACCCATGACCCTTAGATTTCGCCCCAGCATCCCCTAGCACCCTCCCAAACGGTCAAATTTTAGATTTAACGATTCAAAAATCATAAATCACTTACATATGTCTTTGGTACAGGATCCTTTTCTATTTTTTAACTTGGTAATCACCTAAGTTTTCAGGAAAATAATCCAGGTGTGAATCTAGGAAATGAAGCTTCAAGTTCATTAGGCATCCCATTTTTTCGAAATTTTCTACCATTTTTTTCACAAGATTTACATAATCAGGGCTCTTATTGTTTCCAAGGAACTCTTCAGCAACATTACGAAAACTAAGCTAAGTGGCCTTTTCTATATTTGTCATCTTTGATGTAAAATTCTCATCCCGGAACATCTTCCGAATTTCAGGCCCATCAAAAATGCCTTCTTTTAATTTTGCTTCGCTTTTATTAGGAAATTGTCTTATCAAGTATGTAAAACACTGACCCTTCTTATCTAAGGCTTTCACATACTGTTTCATTAACCCGAGTTTTATATGTAATGGCGGAAGCAGTATTTTTGAATAATTGACTAAGGGTTCTTTAATGACATTATATTTTCCTTTATCTAGATTCTTTCTAAGTTCCCAATCTTTTTTTGATAGTGATTACCACGGTCTCTACTATCCCATAAGCATTGAAAGCATGGATATTTTGTATATCCAGGTTGCTGTCCTAACATTATAGTAATGATTTTAAGATCACCGCATATTTGCCAGTTATGCTCCTTGTATTTTATTTTATCAAAAAAATACTTTATTGTTTCGTATTCCTCTTTTAATTTAGTAGAATGGGCTATAGGGACACTGGCATAGGTGTTGCCGTTATGTAGAAGTACTGCTTTTAAACTTCGAACAGAAGAGTCCATAAAGAGTCTCCATTGTTCAGGGACATAAACATTTGGTTTTAATTCGTTCATCAGACCCTGAACATCTGTGCAATAAACCAGTGATTGGTCCTCACTTACAGTATAATATTTCCTGAAATATTATATCTCTTTCGTTTTACCTCTCTATTTCTGTAAAAAGATGAATTGGTACCTTTTTTGAGAAAACCACGCTTCTTAAATTCTGCAGCAATATACTCTGCCATATATTTTGAGGCCCCTATCCTTCTTGTAAAATTATTTAATGATATTTGATCAAAAAGTTGTGGACCTTTACTTCGTCGATTACTCTTGTATTCCCCATCACTCTTTTCTGAATCACAGGTTTCAGAATCAGAATCTACTTCACCGTTATCAACTTCCATGGAATTTTCTGTCTGGCTATCAATTTCCATTTTGTCATCATCATCTACTGTCGAAGAATTTGTGCTGTTCATGTTGTTACTCGATTTTGCGGAAACAATTGGTCTTGTAACTGAAGATACGTCTGGATATTTTATTTTAGACTTATTTTTAGAGTTGAAACCGTTCACTTCCCTTTTGCAAAAATAACAGTTTGGTTTTGATTTGGGTCTTTGCCATATTGTAGGAACTATGAATTTAAGATCCTGTTTATTTTTACTTTTTTTATATCGGCTCATCATAGTGAGACAAGGGCAGCAAATCATTTTTGGAACCCACGGTTTATCTTCGTCAAGTATTGACATATTAAAACAATCAAAATAAAGCTCTTTACTTGCTTCAGATATTTTTCTGCGATATTTTAAAATTTCAAAATTACTACATACGTAACAGAAAACATCGGTGTCCTAAACACAAACGTGAGTTTTTCTTGTAGCCCTAAACTCTCCAGAGGCCAAGTCACCAACCAATGAAGAGCTACGGTCGCATGACGACGACGCCTGCAGCCCGCTTTCCCACCCTGACCAGCCGCCGATAATGGGGTATCCCTCCCCTGCATCGTAAACTTCTTTTTACCTACCTTTGCCATGAAGGCATTGTCCTTCACCTGGGAACTTAGCCGGAAGAACCCGTTGCCCGCCTTCACCACGGGGAGGACTCCCAGTTACAAAAGCAGATTGAAGCATCATAATGAAATTATATAATTTGCCCTGCTATGGCTAATGATAAATTTCGTCCGTCTAGAAGAGTTTCCAGCAGTGTGAATTTTGCTTTATTAACCTCTTGACCGCAAGCTATGCGAAACATCTTCCCAAGGATCTGCCCTTCAAGACAGACTTAGAGCCTGATATACAAAGTACTGAAGATCTAATTTTGTCGTAGTCTAGCAATCCAGATACCCGAAATATTTCCAAAATCATATTTTTTTTTAATTAATATGGGTGAAATTTTCAGTTAATAGAAGAATTTCGAGTTCATTGAAGCGCAAATAGCAAAACCGTAAATTTTCCCAACGTACAGGTCTGGACAGGCGAAATTCGTGGATGTCAAGAGGATTATCAAGAACCCAGGAATTTTCATATATCATACAAGCGGAGTTCACTAAGCCAGCATATCCGTAAGATCAATTCACACTGCTGGAAACTCTTCTAGACGGACGAAATTTATCAGTAGCCATAGCAAGGCAAATTATATAATTTCATTATGGTGCTTCCCATAAGCCTAATTTAGACCGACTGTAACGTTTGAGTGTTTTGCCGAAAATTCAAGGATGATGGGTTAATTAAAAAAAAAATTCACCGTATTCAATTTTAACACAGGTACCTTAGGTGACGATAGGTTTGAGCCCCGTGGTAGTTTTTTTTTCATACAGGTGCCAAAATACAGTGAGATATTAATACAGTGAAATTTTAAAACCGCGGGGGATGAAGGGGTTTGCCGCGGTGCCGGGGGAGATAGGAAAATTAAAACTACTTTTTATTTGCCATATTCGGTTTCAGTATCCCAAAAAAGTAGAATGAGTTATTTATTTTGAATTTTTATATAAAGTAAAATTTTGATCCTTGGGAGGGGGGAGGTTCTAGGGGTAGCTGGGGTGTAACCTTAGGGGCATGAGTAAATTCTGACCTCAGATTTGTTCTTAGCACATCGAAAAACGTAGAATGAGATATTTACTTTGGATTTTTATATGACGTAAAATTTTGACCCTTTGGGGGATGCTGGAGCGAAATCTAAGGGTGATGGGTAAATCATGACCTCAGAATCATTCTTAGCACACCAAAAAACGTAGAATGAGATATTTATTTTGAATTTTTATATGATGTGAACATTTTACCATTTGGGAGGGTGCTAGTGTGCGCTGGGGCGAAATCTAAGGGTGATGGGTCAGTTCTGACCTGAGATTCGTTTTTAGCACACCGAAAAACGTCCCAGAAGGTACTTCTCCTTTTTGTATCAGGACTTTTTTTTCTGTGTGCCTGTGAATTAATTGACAATGGGAGTTCAAACTAGACGAAAATAATTTTCGATTTAAAACTTATTTTCTTCAAGCAGAACCATATGGATGAGTATCATGATGATACCATTTGAAACCGTCATGGATGCTAGTAGTAGATACGAGGTGTGTAAATTAAGTAATGAGATTTTTTAAATTCTTTTAGTTGAATAGAATTACAATTTAGGATTGAATCCATCAAAACAACTTCATTGGGAAGCCATACAGCGCTGGAGGCAGTTCTTCCATTCCTCATAGCAGTGCTCTAACTCATATACAGGAATACCCTTCAGCTTGTCAGTTACAGCCCTTTGAATGTTTTCTATGGTCCCAAAATGATGTCCCTTGAAGTGATTTTTTCAATCTCGGGAAGAGAAAAAAGTCACGAGGACTCACGTCAGGCGAATAAGGAAGTTGAAAAGCCACAGAAATTTTTTACTCCCTAAAAACTCGTTTACTGAAATGGCTGTGTGACAAACCGCATTGTCTTAATGTAACATCCAGTTGTTCTCGATATTTGCATTCTCACACGCATGACCCTTTTTAGAAGTTTTTCAAGAACCTCTCTGTAAAAGTGTTGATATACTGTTTGGCCTGGAGGCACAAACTATTTGTGGACGACTGGCTGTCAAAAAAGCAAATCAGCATGTATTTGATCTTCGACTTGCCCATTTCAAGTCTCATCACTAGTAATGACACGTTCCATTAAATTAGGATCATTTTCAATCGATTCCAAAAAAGTCAAGACACCTTTCTCTCCTGGTGTCCTTTTGTTCCTCCGAAAGGTTTTTTTGGAACCATTTTTGAGCAGATTTTTCTCATCCCCAATTCGTTAGTCAAAATCTGATGAACAGTGGTGTGATTCAAATTTAACTCTTTCCTGATCATTCTTGTTGTCAACCGACGATCTGTATGCAGAAGATCCCGTATTCTATCGATATTTTCATCGGTTCTTGAAGATGAAGGCCTTCCGCTGCGTGATTTATCTTCAACCGACTCTCATTCTTCTGAGAATGCCTTAAACCACCGAAAAACCTGAGTTCTTGAAAAACTTGAAAAACTACTGTATCCGTAGGCGTGTTGAAGTTTTGCAGAAGAATGCTTTTCGCTGTGTCCAAGTCTGAAACAAAACCTGATAGCACACCGTTGCTCAAAATTAATGTCACTCATTTTTAAAACGCACTAGAAAAACCCGGTTTACGAAAACAGTCACAAAGAACAAACAAATGACTCTAACAAGGTCAAACTTGTACTGAAGGTGCATTACATGTTAACCTACCGCCCTTCCAAGTCCCGTCTCCGCAGTGTTGCTAGATTGGGCACTACATTGCCAGTGCCCAACTGTTTGTTCATCGCTGGTACCCCGAAGCGATCCCAGTGCACTAATGAGAATCGTGTTTAGTTGCTTTGACCCCATCCTCCAAGAGGGTGAAAAATACCCCTAAACTCCCGAAAAGGATCATAAGCCTCCTAGAAGTAGAAACATGCACGTTGGGAGTTCTAATGTTGAGAGGAGAGAAAGGGAAATCCGCTGGCATCTCCATCTCGATTCGAAGTTTGGATAGGGGTGAAAACCGATCCTACCCTCTTTCCCTCCGGCATGAAAAGGCAGGGCTGGAAGTAGGTGCATGGGGCTGTGTAATAGAAGATATGCCGCTAAAATATTAGTTTTGTATTTGTAAAGAGGAAAAATTATTCATTTAGGTAAATGGGATGCAATATTATTCACTTTTTATATTTTTGTGCATACTAGCACAGAAAATCAACAGAAATTTTTACACTGTCGTCTCTTATACTTGTTTATAATATCAGGTGTACTTTTACCTATTTTGGAGAGTACTATCTGTTTAGGAGTGAACATAGTTTCACTTTTTGTGAGGAGTAAACGTTTGTGTGTTGTTTGATAAACATTATAGTGTTCTTCTTCAATTAATTTTAATGAATACTTTGTGATATAATTGCTAGTTGTATATTGTTGAATAAATTATTTATTCATTTATTAATATACTTTATACTTCAAGAACAAAGTTTTAAGTTCTAGAATTATTAGACAACTTTTACATTATTGAATGTAGTTGTGTGAATAGTCACGAAAACTGCAATGAAATAGCACATCTGCAGTGAAAACGCGTCTAAATATAACTAAAACTGTCACGTTATCCAATACGCGTCATATAACGGATCTATTTGAATTATATGTATTTTATGAAACACTAATCCTAAGAATATTTCTTTCGCTCAAATAGTGACGTTAATTACTTTCAAAAAATGTAATCTGATTAAATATAGTTACTGTTGAATTAGTAGTTAATATTACGGATATTTTATCCCTAGTAGTTAATACAAGGATGTAGTGTTAGTTTTAAAAGCAAACGTCTACTATTTAAAAGTAACACTGGAGTGTTCCCTACTTAAGTGTTCCTACAACCCTTCAACTAATCAATGTGGACGGTAATATTAAACACAAAATTGTCGCTGAACACTTCGATGTTCGGTTAGATATGAGCGTCAAATTCTGTTGGTTTTTATTTTAATGAGACACAAAAAAACAATAAACGAATATTGTATTACTGTTAGGTACTACCATAGTTGCTGTGTTGCGTTTAAAAATGTATTGTTGCTATTCTACTATCATACTTATTTCTCGAATAACATGAATAACAGTTGTGGCTGGTATTTTCAGTATGCTTAAGATAGTAAACTCGTATGTGCGAGCTCTGTGGAAGCTCAAGCTCTCTTTCACAAAAATGATTTTGTTGCAAATAATGCTTTGCTTTCCAATGATTAGTTTTCTGTTCGATCGGTTTTGAGAACTATTCTAAGTTTTTATACCAGAAGAAAACAAACGGTTGAGAAAAATTTATAATTTCGATCTGGTGATGACTCTACCCACACGATGGGATTTATTTTTGTTAGATGGATGCGGATAAATTATGGGCATATTTACGATCTATTCTGGTCTAAATGGCTATCGTGCTGTAGTTTATTTTAATAATACATCCTTGGATTAAGTTCGATGCTGTGTCAGAATCCATTGTGATGGCCAAAGTCTTAACAGGATGTTGCTTAAAAAGGACAGTGAAACCGAAACGTTATTAGTTATTACATTACTTTAGAGAATTTTTTGGTTTTGGTAATAAAATTGTTGTAACCTAATATACTTGTATATGTCTTACAAGTTTTACAGGAAGGGACGATAGTGGAAAACTGTTTGTTGCCATTCATTGCAAATCTTTTCATGAAATTCAAAAAGAATCCAAGTAAAAGTTTGAATGTGTCCCCGAGTTTGATTCAGGTATATTGATGACGAATTTATGCCATGAAATGTTCGCGATTTTTGAAATGAAAAGGCAAATGGGGCATTGTTTTTTAAATTAAATTACCGCTTCCCTATAGTACAAATACATACTAAAGAAGCTAATGAGTGATATAAGTTTGTCAAATAACAGAATAGTCGACTTGCAGAATCCTATATGTTTATAGCATCGTCCTTTTTCGTCTTTTCGAAAGGATAGGAGACCTAACGAGGTTAACCGAACATCATATGGGAGGCTGCGCTACTGACTTACCGTTTTAATTGACCTACGTTGAACTCCTTCCAACGCCATTATATCTTTAACTAAATATGGGTTTCAAATGGTTATTCCATATTCTAATTGCGGACGAATATAAGCCTTATAAAATTGTAAAAAAAAGCTGTGGGCTAGGGTTAGTGAGATGTTTACTCGGCAGATAATGTTGGGTATTGGCTTTTTTTGGTGATCGCCGCCGTTTGATCTGACCAAGACGGTTTGGAATTGATAATAATTATGCCAATGTCGAGTTGTCTCTAGACGTATGCGATTGGTTCCGATGCTAGCTATTACATCCGACGAGGGTTATTGCTGCCAATATAAAAAACTGCATATTTCTGTTTGTATAATAAAACAAACCATTCAGTGGATCAGTTGTCGATGTAGTTTATATCCTCTGGAAGATAGCAATAATCATTTGAGGGATTACCGTAAAGTTTATTAACGTCTGCGTAACACATATGTCATAAAACGATGGATATCAGATATGTAAACAAGGAATAGCATTGACCACAAGATGGAACCTTGAGGTACCCCTGATAGCACTTCATATGTGTTATAGAAGATATTAAATGATTTATTGATACAAATAATAATAATATCTGAAAGGGTGTACACCCTTAATTTTTAAATTGACGTAAATCTATCAAGTATCCTTTTTTATTTTGTTTGCTAAAAAAAAAAAATACAGTCCAGTGAAGGTTGAAAAAATTAATATTGAAGTGACTGCAACCATTTTTTGACATGTTTTTGTATAGATGCTTCAATCCATTGAAGTTGTGTCTCACGTACTCCACAAAATTCCAGTTTAAACAGTAATTTCCTTTTGGGGACTTTATCCAATGCCTTTGTGAAGTCTAGATAGATGCCGTCGACGGGATGATGCCTATCTAAAGATTTTAGTCAAAGCATTAAATTAAAAACAAAATAATTTTATAAAACTCTATTGATTGCGGTAAGAACTTGCGGGATAGGCCACTTTATGTTGGGGCCACTTAGTTGGGTCGATGCATTATTTAACGCGGAAATTAATTATTCATCTGATTCTTCTGAGTTTGAAATATCCTTACGGGTTAATATAAGTCAGACGCTTTCGATACCTATGATGTTTTGACAGACCTGCTTAACAAAAAATTTCGAAAAGGAAGTATATTTTGAGATATATACTGAGATATATCCTTCACCACGTTTAGGTATTGGTCTATCTACATGATAAATTGTATATCCATGAAGTTTAACGAGAGTAGGGTAGAGAGTAGGTAGGGTAGGAAGAGTAGAGAGTAGGTATCTAACACATCAGTATTGAGTCAGGTCAGTATTGATCAGTACAGAGATCAGCGGCAGATTTGATTAATTCTTTGATATGTTAATCTCTTTCGATATTCCATTGATGTACTTTATTGTTAGGTCATTCTCACAAGTCCTTCAACTGCATCTGTTCATCATCACTCAACGATTTTGTGAAGTTGGTAGAGCACAGCAGGGTTTTCTGTTTCGAAGGAGGTGCTTTGCCATGTTGGGGTTATCAAAGACAACTTTTACAGGTCGAGGCTTTCCAATTATAGGCAATTTACCTAGGGTACTGACGGATTTAATATTATTTGCTGATGGGTGTTCTACATTATTATTACCGAATTCGACTAAATTGATAGATATAAAAAATGGTAGATTCGCCTACTCTTTACTGGCGCTGCTTGAAGTGACAAATAACGAAGACGTATATTGTCTACTCACTACAAGATGGCGCCCCAGTAATCCAAATCGATATATAAGTATTAGACAAGATTATTCAACTGTTTCGAGGTTATAAATAAAATGATCTCATCTCTACTTGAAATCTCTGGTGCAGAAAGAGTGTCCTTATAAAGGTATGTGTGCCAAATTTGGTACAATTCTGTTTTAAATCGCAGTAGGTACACAATAATGAAACTGTAAATACGGCTAAACAAGTGTTTACCTGTGAGACGTTATCACATGAATGAATATTTTTTTTGAAATATTTTTATCTTTTATATTTTTTGTGCTATATGTATGCACGGGTATAAGTATATGCATTAATAAAAAATGAATTTCTGATATTAGCGTTTATCGTTTATTGCGAACTTCGTTTGTAGCAAACCGTTTTCATTGATTATTTAAGGTTTGTTTTAAGCGGATGTTATTGTTTTGCTTTGAAATACACTACTAAAAACGAAAAGGGAGCCACTGTTAAAAATGTGGATAATTTTTTACTGGATTAACTTTTTATTACAATTCTGTTTTATTTAAATATATTGGACTGTTTTCTAAAAATTTAGTACAATTTTTTTTGTAATCTGCCTGTGATGCTTACAGGAAAAAAGAAAAATGCAGAAATGTGCGGTTAAGCTCTTTATTGTTTTAATTAAAATATTCTCAAAAATAAGCCAAAGTTCGAAATTAATAACGTGTGGCATCATCTAACTCGTAAAACTTCTGCACAACGACGGGGCATACTTTCTATTAAATTTCGAATAACTTGAGGAGACAGCTGCTCCCACTCTTCCAGGAGGATTTCTTCATCGTGTTTAAGGTTCCGGATTGGCTGACGGTCCTTGAATCGCTTCCCAAGTGTGTCCCAGACGTGCTCGATTGCATTGAGGTCTGGAGTGCGGGCCAATCCATAACCTCAATATTGTGGGCAGTGAGGTAATTTTGCACTAATCCGGCGGTGTGTGGGCGGGCATTGTCGTTGCAAAATGAATTCTGGACCTACATTCTCGGCAAATGGTATCACATGTGGTTCTAAAACTTAGTCTATATACTTACTTGCCGTCATAGACCCCTCACGAATTACCACCAGCTCAGTGCGCCAATTCAAAGTTATCCCACCCCAAACAATCATGCACCCTTCTCTAAATGGAACCCTTTCTTCCACAGTGCAGTCTAAATAACATTCACCTGTGCGTCTCCAGACTCGAACTCGTCCATCAATGTAATTCAAAGGGAATCTCGATTCGTCAGTGAACAGCATGTTGCTCCGCTGCTCCAAGTTCCAATTAACATGTTCTTCAGCAAACAATATTCTTGCTCTACGATGTTCAGGGGTTAAAGGGGCTACTTTAGCTGTTCTTCTTGCAAGAATCTGACGTTCGTGAAGCCTGTTACGTATCGTTTGGGTACTTATTCTGGTACCTTTGCTCTCAACCAGCTGATTTTGGAGCGTTGTAGCGGTACTTCTGCGTACCCTGGTGGCCCAAAGCCGTATTAAACGGTCTTCTCTCTCGGAAGTTGCCCTTGTACGATGCGGGTAAGGTTGCCTTCTAACAATACCATACATTTGATACCTTCTCCAGGCCCTATTTATGACAGTGCGGCTGACATTTAACATTCGGGCTACTTGCCGTCTTGAGTGACCCTCTTGAATTAGAGTGATGACCCTAGCAATCTGAATCTCTGTTAAATACACTTTACGCCTTCGTGGTCTACCAAGCACATCAACCTTAATTTTGATTATTTCACATTTGACACGAAACTAAACAAGCAACTTGATAAACGCATTTATCTCTTGGTGAAAAAATTTACATTCTTTCAGTTTTTTTTGTTGCAATAAAAAAAACTATTGATAAGAATAAATGTTTTGTTATAAATCTTTAAACTGGCATATGTGTACTAAGTGGACACAAAGTTTTTATCTTTGTACTTGGTGGTACAAATGAAATATAAAAAAAAGAAAGAAGTGGCTCCTTTTTCATTTTGATTAGTGTATTTTAAGAGATAATTCACGAATTATGAGATCAATACCCGCTGTACCTTTTACTTTTAGTACCGGTCGCCCTTACGCCGGCCCTGTACACTCTCCACCCCGCACCGTATCCACTTCTGGCCGATGTAAATAACCTAATTTTCTTAAACAAACCCTTAGATTCACCTCCGGGCTTAAAACGTGATCGATTCCCGTTTAGTGTGGGGTCAAAGCTCGACGCCTAACTGTGCTCCCTCTCGACTCGGGAATCGGGTCCGAATTAGCCTCTCTCGAAAGTGACAAATCGGGCGACCTTTCGATCCTCCGGCGACACGGGAAGCTCGGCTTTTGGCACGTCATCATCCGCTTCTCGACTTTCGATCTTTTTTTTTTGGCGATTGCTTTTGCCCTGCGTCGATCCCTTTAGTGTGCCCTGGAGGCGCGGTTACGTAACCGAAGGTAAGTCGGGGCGAGATTTGGTAAGATCAAAGTATTCTTTTATTTGTTTTTAGATATGTAGAAGGCCGGATTTGGTAGCAGGTTTCTTTTTTTTTTGTGGTTTGGGTTATCAATCCAGGTGCCAGTGATTTGACGCAGTTGTTTAGCAGTTTATATTGCGTAAGGATCGATTAAAATACTGGTAAAGTAGAGACGTGCAGTTATGCCTACTTTTATGAGCGTTGGAATAGGGGGCATACCTGATAATATTGGGCTAGAGCAATTGACTGTGTTCATTTTCCAGTCCTAGTTCGTCAAGGTCATTCATATTTGTTGTGAAGATATTTTCAACAATGCAGGTCCATTCAAGTTATAGATATAAATTGAAAATGTGAAAACTGAGGTTGTATACATTCAATAAAGAACAGTATAATAAATATAAATCTCATATGTCACATTGGCTTGTAACTCTAACCTTTTCAGATACCAATAGTCAAAAGAAAATCTCTGCAATAATTTTGAAGAAATTGTCAGAACATGGAATATGTTTAATTTGAGAAGTAAGCAACCTATCTGGAGTCATCAAAAACTTTTATAATCCGTTTTTGAAGGTAAACTCTAGTTTTTTTTTTTTTCAATTCTTCTAGTTTATTCAAATAGTCAAACATAACTCTAGTAGTGTTAGTTCTTTTAGAAATCCGCAGTACATATAAAGTTCAAACAAAAAACAAACGATTCTAAAAACTTTTAAATTTTGAAAGTTTTGGTACCTCGAAAAGTCAAGAAATTTTATGTATGTATATATATTTTAAGGTACGTGTATTCTAAATATTGTTCGAAATTTGACTTATCCTGTATACTGGTTTTTGAGCCACCCAGTATAAACAATACCATAGCATTTAGTAGACGGGTTTCAATGAAGAAAGAAGAGAGAAACGCAGTAACATTGTTGGCGCCATTGCAATTATTGGCGATATTGCAATTATTGGCGCCATTGCAATTATTGGCGCCATAAAATTATCTAATGTATTAGGAAACAATAGACAAGTATAATAACCAATTGACGTTACAATTAGAATTAAAACTTAATCAATTACAAGAAGAAATTACAAGCATTTTTATTAATTCGTCTGCCTAATCGACGAAGTCTTGCTATTGGCAAAAATTATATCCTTCAATATAATATCTTCTTATATTCAGGAGTGGGTACTGGAACCTTCGTCGTAGAAACAAAAAACTGGACGTTTTCCACGAAACACCGAACTACTATACTTTTCTCAACGCGCGTTTCGCCAACTAAGTTGGCATCCTCAGGAGAAGATTAAAATTTTCATATTTAGTCTTCACAGGAACGCGAATCTTGAACACTTACAGGAAATCTGAAACTCTCCATTTTGTGTCATAGGGATTGAGATAAACTGAACTCTTGTAAATATATCCAAGATGACCTTATTGTTTTTTATGTGGCACATAAAATGGTTTTGTCAAAACCATTTGGAAAAATTGTTCTATTAGTTGAATATGGTGTTGTAGAAAGACTACAGCAATAACTCTACAACTTTACTTACAATATGTTCGTGGGATAGTTGTTAGTGAACGAATTGGAGAAGCTGTTGTTCAAAAACATACCACAGATTCCAGACACCACACACCATCTGACGATTTCCTTCGTGAAAGAATGTCAAACCATTTCACAGCCAAGGATTGAGGTCCTGACGAACTTTAAGATTTATCGCTTAGCCCACTCAGAGGTCAGAGGTGGTTAATTGCATTATTAAAAGCATTGTTTTTATTTTGTTATTAGATTTTATTTACGCTGTGGTGTTAAAAAATGTCTTTAAAAAAGACTAAAGATTTCTTTAAAAGAGACTAAAGTTTACATTGAGGATAACAATAACTATAGGGGCAAATGGACATACTTACAGAGCATCAATGACAAAACATAAACATAAACAACTAACTACTATACTCTTGATTATTCTGTATTATTAATCACACTTCAACAAATATTCATTTCTGATCAGGTTATTTCAAGTTAAAGAGTGGACAGATCTAATTTTCAGTAAATATTAACTGCAACGTCTAAAAATTGTAAGAACGTATTAAAACTCAATATTTTTACTTCCATAGAGCGATGTATTGAAAAATAATTCAACCCACTTCCTCCCGCCACTAATTTGATGACCATTGACATACCATGTTATTGCAACTGGAATAAATGGCCTATACAGCGAAACACACTTTTCATTTATTAAAACGTTTTACCTAATGGAAACTATGCGTTTTTAATACTATTTGATTATACAGTCTAATTGGAAATGTGTTAGGAAACGAGAAAGGAAAGACACAATATTTTCTGCTCTTGCGGTCTACAATTTCCTTAAATTAAGTAGGAACATTTGAAAAAAAGTGGGTTTTATTTTCGAGGATATTTGAATATATGAAGTATTTTACGCTTACTCATAATTTAAAACGATTTAATTTTTTTTTTTTTTTGATAATGTAATATGTGTACTTTGATTGGGGATGTAACCTTGAGCGAAAAAATAACTAAAAACTTGAACACTTCTTTCTCTAACACCGAAAAACTAACACAGCCTTTGACACACGCGTTAGCGCCTTCGGGAGATGTCGTTTATCTGTTTTCACATTATTATTTCATCTAAAAATTTTAAAAATTCATTCAAAAAAATATTAAAAATAGTCCTCGTTATATTTCTAATTAATTTTAAACTAATAATATCCACTCCCCACTCTCCACTATATTGTTGTTACTAAATGTATATTGGGTTGTGCGACATACATTTCTTTTTTCAAATGTAAATGAGCTATACATTCTGTAAATATAACTATTTTCATTTTTTTTTGTTTGCCCAAGATACTTTTTTCTTACAACCTTTACAATACATTTCACAAATTAATGATATCCCTGATTGCTATTGTTTTAAACAATAATCATTAAACCGACGGTTTCTATTGAAGTGAATACAGTGCTTTCCTAAAGCAGATAACGAATGAATAAGGTAAAAACCTAACGATTTTTTTTTTGAAAAAAAAAAAAATGACACGTCAATCGATTTACACTTTTACAATCACTCATAGTGATTGTGTGATATACCTTTTTTTTTTTACAATTTTCCCCGTCAGTGACAAATTATTTTTCCAGGGGGTGTCCAGCCTATTCAGTAGCAATCTTATCTTCCAAAGTTATTTCCTCAACACCCATCAAAATTATCGTCAACTCCGTCGAACTACCGTCGGGTACATTTTTTTGTCCGGAAATGTCATTTTTTGGATCAGAAATAACAATGTTAGGCACTGACTTAGAACTTTAGTGCTTAACGTGTTGGACAACCCTTCTTCATCTACGGCACTGTGCACAATATAAACATCGCGTTGCTTTGTAAATGGTCTACTATGGACATTTGTGTACAACAAAAAATCAGGCAAAATAAGTATATTCGCAAAACCTTGTTGTACAAAACTTTGACAATATGTATGTCAGTAACAACGCACTTTGAGGTATGTTGTACATTCACTTTTTTCATCAAATGACTCTTACTGGAACACCCGGTATTTAAAAAGTAAAGTGTAGGTACTTTACTCGACTGATATATGTGAAAGATTAAAAACGATCGCATTTATCGTAGAATTTGTCCTTTTTTACAACCGGCCAAAGTCGGCTTTACACATACTGTATACGATGCATATGTAGGTATATATGTAGATGTTACTGGCAATGTTCAACAGAATTTCTAAAAAAAATAGTTATTTATGTTTTTGTTTCATTCATTCATTTTATGTTGTTTTTAATTTTTTTTGTACATTTTCCCTCAACTATACAAAAGCATTGTATATGAAATTCTAACTTACTTTTGCCGTTTCTAATAAGTAAAACGTCCAAAAATGGTAGCTATTCGTTGTTCGCATTATTTATTACATTATCAGGTTAAATTCTATAAATCATTGTTTTTCACAATGGTAACTTTATGAAACGTTATTTAATTTTTACAAAGGGGAAGTATCATATATGTTGCAAGATGCTGATATGTTTTTCGTTGTTTTTATCGTTCTTCATTCGTATATGTTGTATTTGCATTGTTTATGTTTTTTGTTAGTTAATGCACAACACTAATTTTTACTGAATAAGGTATTCGTTAAAATAAATTCGGTGTTCATAAATAAATATCGAAATTTGGTTGATTTGGATCGGGTAAATTTCTATTCAGGAATATATCTATTCAGGAATATTTCTATTTCTGGCTAGACTTCGTTTCTTGAACTATAGTAACTTTCTATGTTATCGACGAATCTTATTCCGTATTCGAGCAAAAGAAAATATTTTCAGCGAACTAGCAATAGCGGACTTAACTAACAATTTATCATGAATACAAAAAATACATGATTCCAAAAGTCTTTAGAATCCCTTATAAATTAAGGGGTGCTATCTTTGGAATGATTTTAGGTGTTTCTCTTCTTCTTCCTTTTGTTTTGTTATTCAGTTATATCAGTTACTCAGATATATCTGCCCATAAAGAAGTTTTTAATGCTGGAGTGAGTACTGGAACCGTCGGAAACAAAAAAATTGGACATTTTTCACGAAACACCGAACTACTATATTTTTCTCGACTACGACTTTTAATAATCCTTTTAATAAACTTCATAATCCACATTACAGTACAGTACACATAAATACCGGGCTACAACGCTGTAAATCACGTCAATACACATAAAATAGCAATATGAAACAAAATACTGTTGAATGCTAGATACTAGAAAATAGCGTTTTAATTTTTAATTGCAGCTAACAGTATTATAAACTGGCGAATTCCGCGAACAACAACCGAGATAATTTGGCATGCGCAAGGCATTCGTTTATAATTCATTTGCTGCATAATAACCTGGGAGTTAACTGCATGTTTCGCATTAAACAATAAATACAGGAAACTGTCAAAACAAATAAATAAAATTAATACATCTGCGAACGATTTAAACGAGTTGTTTTAGTTTGATGTTTGTATAGAATTATCAATTAAATAATCTTACTTCAATTTTGAATTTTGCTTTGGAGAATATGAAAAATTTGTGACACGTTCAGCGGCGGACCCATTTTCAGGGGTTTCACCTAGACGGCCAGAGCTCTCATGTTCGCTATTGTCGTCCAATTCTTGCACTGATGTGATCCTTATCACTTAGAATATTTTTTAACGTCGTGAATTTTAGGTACCCATATGGGCCCATGAAAATTTCTTTTTTTTAATGTAATTTAGTATAGGAATACGAAGTTAAAAGCCAGACTTATGATTAAATACGTTTTATTAATGCTATAAATACATTGAAGCAGGTAATTCATATAAAGAAAACATAAAAAGTAAAGAAATTTTAATCGCGTTTTACAAGACGATAAAAACAACGGAAAAGTAATCTATTAGTGGCTAAAAACTTTAGAGTCCTCGTGCAATAGTTTTTAAACATAAAATTAACTATATTTGATCATTTAAAACCATCTGTTTACTGAACTTTAGGTAAAAAAGGTTGCGAACTAGAATGACCTAACCTGAAAATGTTTAGATTAGATTAGGACACCATTGTCATTAATAAAGTGCAAAATAAATATTCACATAAACACAATGAACTAAAAAAAAATCAAATAAATGTGTTGATTATCATTAAAATTGCTAAAGACCCACTGCTAAAATCACTGTCGTTGTCGTCCCAATTTTTTAATAATTGTAATACTGACTACATACTTTTTTTCTGTTTTTTTATTTTTTTAGTTAGTGTAACTATGTCTGCTTTTAAAATTAAAATTTGTTGTCTTAATAAATAATAAATAGCAAAACGGTCAACTCTGAACTGATTCCGCTGCCACTATGTAAGTACAACTGTTACCTACTCCATTTGTACACATTTGGTAGAAATTATAAAAATAAGTAGTCCCGATATGGAGGATATGGAGACTCATCCTATCACTCACTCATCCCATCTAAACCCAAGATAATTCAAAATTAAAGCACTTAAGTACCATTAAATTACGTGGTGAAAAGGATTATTATATCATAGTCCAAAATAGTTTAACAGATCATATTTTATTTTAACATAATCATTAGAAAAACTATTTTGTGTGCCACAAACTTTGTTTAAATGTAGCAAATTTTAAACAGACTAGAAATGTTTCCTTGACATTGCCATTATTTTTGCTACGTCAATGATATTACGACAGCACATTTAAAAAATGTAAAATTCAACATATAACGAATTTTACAGTTAATTTTAAAAATAGAAAAGAAAATATTAGAGCACACCTACTTACTTGAGAGAAATAGTTTACAGTTGAGTTTAAAGAAAAAGTGTTGTTTCAGCTGGCGTTGACAGGCTTCATAACTTAAAAGTCGCGTATTAAAACTATTGCTGCTGTCTCTTTTCCATAACACTATGAGCGGAAATACAAATAGTTGGCCATTTAACCCTTAACGCTCGCTGTACTCAACTCAAAATAGTAGTGGTATGTACCCATTTTACATTATCTTGTAGTTTTAAATAGTTTCTTTGTTTTCTCAAATAAATATTATTCATAAGCGTATAATAAAGTAAAGTAACATATTAGTATTGTTCGTTTTGGTATTCCCAATAAGAGACAATAACCATACCTTGGTAAATACGGCTGTAGTACCCATTTGAATACAATGGACAGGAAAGGTATAATTTATATATTTTCTTCAGAAATGGACTCTAACGTACCTTCGGTTTCTACGAGCATTTTTTATAGTAGAAAGTCTTTCACGTTTCTAGAAGCCACAAAAGAAGTTTAAATCCGTCAGTATAAGCAGATATTGTGGTATTGCCACCAGATCCCGATATACTGATGGACAATGGGGAATACGATGATGAATTGATATATACTAATATAGTAGCTACGGACATACCCCAGACAGTTTAGATGTGAGACGATTTTGATAGTAGTGATAATGAGACTTTGGCAGAAAAGAGAAGAAACATGTATGAAAACAAAACACCTTCTGACTGCGTCAGGAAGATACGGCGTTTGAGGTCATGGTAACAAAACTGAGCACAATTATTATCATGATGAAATATCTACGTCCAAACAGCGTAAATAAACGACATTAATCCAAAAGCTTTTTTTGAAATAATTGTAGACGACACAATAATACAACATATTTCTGAGCACTATATATTATAGTATTTCCTCATATTGCAATTTTGCTACTTTCTAATTCTCATATACTTCCACAAGAGATACTGTATTGGTCCCTAAACGAGAACTTATGTGTGAATATAGTATCCGGAGCTATGTCGAGATATTGTTTTTTGAAGATAAAAAGAAATATCCATTTTGCTGATATAATGTTTTATATAAAAATGATAAGATGTATCAAATTCGTCTTCTTGTCAATGTTCTAAACACTATATTCCAACAATGGAGCTACATCCACAAAAAACTTTCAATTGTTGGAGGAATGGATTGTCTGTAGGGGTATAGTTATTCGTTTGACGTGTATTGTGAAACATCTAGTGGTATATAAAAACAGGAAGTGGGTGATCAAGGAGCTAATGTTGGTTTGTCTTTGCTCGAACGAATGTCCCACAGAGCATGAAATGTTTTTGACAACTATTTTACCACACTTGAATCAATGAATGTATTGAAAGAAAAAGGATTTAGAGCAACAGGCACCATTCGCAAAAATCGTTTGCAAAAATTTCCACTTCCCACTTCAAATGTATTAGAAAAAACCGAGGCACTTATACAACTCTATAGTAATTAAAGTATAAATCATATTGTTTAATCGTCTCATACACTATATAAGCGTGTATTTCTTGCCCGTGCACACGTACGCCACTGACCGTGTCTAGTAACGCGCACTGGAACTCTAGTACGCGACTCTTGTGTGGGTGGTCGGAATACTTTCCGGACCCACTTATAAGTATATGTTTGAGGACACAGAGGAATTACTAATGAAATTTAGTATACTATTAATGAAATGGATTGATAATATAATTTGTACTATCATCACTAATTACGATACTGTACATCCTCGTTCTAAAGCAAAAAGATGTCCAAAAGAAAACCAAACAACAGGTATATGTTTCACAACCACTTCTATTCCAGAGGTACAATTCTGGTGTGGCTGAGTTTGCTATTTTAAATCAAAGTGTTGATACATACAAAATTGCTATATAAAAAAAGAAGTGATAAAGTGATGGTTGGTACTGTTCAGTCATATGTTGAATATCTCCGTTATATACTAACGCATGGAAGTTGTACAAAATCTCAAATGGTAACAATATGAGTTAACTATATTTTACAAGATATATCGTATGTTTTCTTTAATTAGTAGCCAGCCAAGAAAAAGGAAGGAAGTAAGACCTAAGTGAAGGATATAATAAGACATATGTATATAATTACCACACCTACCACCTAACCAGGCACGTCCCACTCAGTGAGTGGGACGTGCCTGGTACGATGACGTAGAGGGATACCGTAGTGGGCCGTTTCGCATTTGTTGGCGATTTTGTACCCTCCCCATTTCAATGAGAACCAAGCCTCCGTACCAAGAAGCCAAGGACTGGAGTGGAAGCGGTTCGCTTTGATTTGTGTAACGCCACAGCTTCATACTTCAACACAATGTCTCTTCATGAAATGTAATTTTTATAGTTAGAGTTGTATGTTTAATGTACAACCGTAATATTAAAATCGAAAAAGTAAATGCAAAACTTACTACACCTAGTCTAAGAAACAAATAATTATATACTGGAGGAGAACTGGAATCCTCGGCGTAGAAACAAATTCACATTGAAATATTTTGTCCACTTAAACATTTTTATTGCACTCAACGCGCGCGTCTCACGAACTATTTTGGCATCATCAGTTATTAAAACTGTTCAGAATTAATCATCTCATGTGTGTAGTAAAATAATGAATACCAGTGAAGGTATTGAGAACCATGACGTACTCATCACGTATCAATAGCATGTTTTTCCACAATTGTTGAGATATTCAGAATTAGCATAGGAATGTTTTATTTAGAGATACAAAATTATATAGAAAATACAATTAGAAAACTCACTTTACTTACTTTCAACTTTACGTAACCAAATAGTATCAGTTGTCTACTCTTGACTTTCAAATATTCATTAAACAACCGAATTGTACTAATATTTTCCCAACAAGGTGTCCACTTTTCGACGCGATCACATGGGTAACTTCTAAACAGTATGAAATAAAAGAGCGGTCAAATTATATAAAGGTTGCGCCTTTTATGGCTAGATTTTCAATATTATCAGTAGTTTAGGAAGGACTAAATACAACTTTGCTCTCTGCTTGAACTTTGAACAGTGCGTCGTAAAGTTCTGGATAAAATCAATATTTTTTTTCGAAACAATTGCTCGGATATGACAAAAGATACTGTAGTGAACGTAAACATGAGTCACCGCTCTCAGACACCGCAACAAGACTGCGACGTAGCCCCGGTATCTTTTATAATGAACGTGTCCCGTCCCGTTGCGGACTACCTGGTGTGGCCTCGATTATATCCAGCAGCTTCTTGACTGACCAGAGGGAAATATAAAATCATGTCACGGCCGCGGAGGGGTCAGTCTTAAAAATAAATACATGCGGTTACGTTTTGTAAAACGTACGCAGATATAAAAAAAATCGGATATAAATTGTATATAAATTAGTATTAGTGTTAGTCAGTAGTTTTTTTCGTCATTATGTCTTCGTTTAATAAATTGTGTTGACTGTGTTAACAAAAACGTTACGATACATATAAACTCCCATTTTTGATACAGGTCTTGAATTACTTCGGCACTTCGGCACAACGCTACGATATATGAACTGGAAAGAACACTTTTTTTACGTACAGTAACGTACATATCGATGTTGGTCTCATAACGAAATTTTTAGGAAAATCGACTTTAAAGTTAAGAAACTAAATTTAACTTGAAATGAAAGAAACTTCATACTGTGCCCCGTTGACACCCTAACAGAGCGCAAGACACTCAGAAAAATATTGTTTACCACTGACTTACAAGTATTATATGCATCGGCGTTTCGAAATTAGCAATTTGATATTTCATTTAGGACAAAATTAATTTTTCCGATGTATGCATTTATAATCACTAGCGCATGCACCATATTTGAGTATCAAAAACTCTTAATGTTAAGTAATATTGTTCAACGAGGGTTTGTTGCGCGCTATTAGGACGTAAGTGGACAACAGATTTCAATTTGTCATTTGTTTTAATTTCCTTTCATTTCTAGTAAATTTATGTTTTAACCTTTAAAGTCGATTTTGAGGCAACCGGCGTACAGCCTTGGTTTGAGAGAAGCTATACCCGATAAACGGACTCGTTAAAATATAAAAACAATTAGTTGTTTATCCTTATAAATTATATATTTTCTTCTCCCTTAATAAAGGAAAACGCAATATTTTATATAGATACTGAAGTACGAGTAATATTTTTTATCTTTTGCTGTACATATTTTCTACATTATACGGTTTGTTTTTCATAAAATCATTTTTAAAGTTAATTACCCATTACCATGCTAACTGTAAATTGGAACTTTTGACGTTACACCGTTTTTATATCTATGAATAAACGTATTTTTATTGTAGTAAGTTTGATGAATAAAACGATTATTATGTTGTTTTGTCACCCAAAATTAAAATAAATACTTATCTATAGGACATTTACTTAAAAAAAAACTTAGTAATGTTAAAAACTTAATAAATAAAAACTTAACAAAAGATGTGTCAGTCACGCATGAAAAGAAACCGTATTGAAACCATTCTACATCTAAAAGATATTCAACAAACATTGTGTTGAATAGTTTCGATAATTTTTTCGTTTATTAGGAATTCGAGCGAAAAATCTCCGGGCTCATATCGTTGGAGTGCAGCCAAATACATGTGTGTGGATATACATACATTCTTTAAACTTGCCAGATCTTATGTTGTGACAATCACCTACAAATATTTGAAATAGAATATACAAATATGAGTCAAGAAGAGAGAAATGAATAATCTATTGCCCAAAGGACACAATGTAACAAATAATGTTTTTTGTATTTTACTTGTTTATCATTGTGTATGTATTTTTTATCAGGTATAAATAGATGATAGGTAAATAGAGAATTATGAGTGGTTCCAATAACAGTAACACTATCTGCGATTAATGTTGGTTTATCATGACTTGTAATCAAATTGTGCAGTTATTTGCAGAAACACTTGTTTCTTATATCGCCTTTTTATCAGTGGCGGCTAGTGGAATTTGAAATTCTTGTATTTTCATAACGGCACATGAGTCCCATATTATATTTTAGGGTGTGATTACTACTACACTATGCTAGGGTGTGATGACTGGCTGTAGAAGGCTGTAAAAGCAAAACAACTTCAAACCAAACTAACAAAAAAAAAACAAAGAATGTGTGCTCCACTTGGTAATTGTGAAAAAAATATATATTTAGCAAACACTTTGCAAGTCGCCTCCAAGATTTTTTGGTAAGGCATACATTTTTTTGAATTTTTTTAGCGTATATCGTTTGCATTTTTTTTTTTATTACAGACTTCTACTTAAATCAAGTGATTACCCCTAAAATATGATATGAGCCCCGTGCTTCTTTGTGAAATTATGAGAATTTCAGATTCTACCAGCCGCCACTGCTTTTTACGAGGGAAAATTCAACTTTCCTTATCAATGTGTATGAGTTAAAAAAGCCTGCAGCATTTATAATAAAATCTTAAGAGTTGATCCTTGGACACATAAAGGCTGAAACCCCTAATGATTTGCACAGAAAGTTCCTGCACTCAATTGAAAACAAATACAAACTGCATTCAGAAAGTTACTGGACTGGATGTAAATAAAAATGCAATGACACTATCTCAGCGACAACAATTGAATTATTTAGATTAAAGTTGTCTCGATACATTTTTTCCGTGGCGTGTACTCTAACGAACATTGATCAGTTGAGCAAACACAGAGTTATTTTGTGTTAAATGTGTGAAAAACCGGTTGAGGAACAAATTATGCAAATCGCATAAGGTTTACATTTTTGGCTGAGTCTTGGCAAAGTGTTTGCGTGATTCCTAATTTAAAAGTGAGCATGAGTCAATTGTACGGTGAAAACCATGTTTATTGATGTTTTTAACACCTGAAGGGTTATCCACAGAAAAGGACCCCGCAATAATCTTATGGAAATTGGGTTTCGGTCAAACAGTCTGAATTTTGGATATTTGTTTGGATTTTAAGTTTCGTCATCCCATTCAAAAGTCTCAATGGACAATGAACACAAAGCCAAAATCAATACTTTGGCTGCTACGGAGCTTGAAAGCTCCAAAGCTCCACCACAGATTTATTTATTCGTGCAATCTTTATAGATTTTTAAATAACTTATTTTTTCGATTTTAATGTCTAAGTTTATGTTTTTTTAGGTTGCTAAATTCAAATCCGATGTCAAATTGTCCCAATTGACACGTGATAGCTGTCAATTAGCTGTCAAAGTGCCTTAAAAAAAGTGCAAATCTTATTTTTATGTTATGAGTTTATGCTGTTTAGGTACCTCTGTTCATGTATGATGTGAATACAATAATTCGACAATTGGCAGCTGTCAACAGGTTGTCAGCTAGCTGTCAAAGTGCAATAACAAAGTGCAAATCTTATTTTTTTGTTATGACTTTATGCTTTTTAGGTAACTCAGTTCATACATGATGTGTATACAATAATTCGACAATTGGCAGCTGTCAACAGGCTGTCAAATAGCAGTTATAAAACAAAAATCTTCAGTTTTTGTTATAACTCTATGTTTTTTAGGTCGCTGAATTCAAATATGAAATTGACAGTTGGCAGCTGTTAACTAATTATCAAATAGCGATCAGAAAATAAAAATCTTCAATTTTTGCTATGACTTAATGATTTTCAGGGTGCTGAAATTAATTTTTATTTTATTTATAATTTTTTATTTTTCGATAGTTATTTGACAGCTAGTTGACAGCTGCCAACTTTCAATTTCGTAAAACTAACATCATATTTAAATTCAGCGACCTAAAAAACATAAAGTTATGACAAAAACTGAATATTTTTGTTTTAAACTATTTGACAGCCTTTGATATACCTTTCGAATTATTGTATTCACATCATGTATGAACTGATTACCTAAAAAGCATAAAGTCATAACAAAAAATAATTTGACTTTTATTGACTGAGCTAGCTGACAACCTGTTGACAGCTGCCAATTGTCGAATTATTGTATTCACATCATACATGAACAGAGTTACCTAAACAGCATAAACTCATAACATAAAAATAAGATTTGCACTTTGTTAAGGCACTTTGACAGCTAATTGACAGCTGTCAAGTGTCAATTTGGACAATTTGACGTCGGATTTGAATTCATCAACCTCAAAAACATAAACCTAGACATTAGAATCGAAAAAATAAGTTATTTAAAAATCTAAGACTGCACGAATAAATAAATCAGTGGTGGAGCTTTGGAGCTTTCAAGCTCCGTAGCAGCCAAAGTATTGATTTTCGAGCTTTTGTGTCTGGTGAGACTTTTGCTTTGGATGACGAAACCTAAAACATATCCAAAATTCAGACGATTTGACCGAAACTCAATTTCCATAAGATTATTGCGGGGTCCTTTGTGTCCCTGGCCGGTAGCTAGTCACTGGAGCCATCTACAAGTAGGTGTTAGAAATACTCTAACACCTACTCGACGAACGCGATAGAATAAATGTATTCAATCGGGTTGGTCGAATGCAGAGGGATCTGTGCGAGTCCAGTTAATGATTATTGTTGCAGGACACTACAGCATATTCTCACTCACTTTTAAGCGCTCTGTGAGGACGTATGAAAAATATCGTCTCGGAATTGCACGATAAACCCATATGGCTTAGTATTATCGAAACGACGGATGTTAAAGGACAGAACATAGCTAACGTACAGGTTGGGGGACTGGATGAGGCAAAAGCCGTGGAAGGGCATTTGATAGCTTCAAGGGTGTTGGAAAGCACAAATGCGGAATCAATTTGTGAGTGTGTGACTAGCAGTACTATATTAAATAAACGCCATGTATTGCTAATACCTACAGATGCGGCCCTCTACATAAAGCCGCTGGCCGGCGCCTAAAATGGACATATACTAATTTAATCCATGTTACACGTTGACAGCCTGATAGCGAATGTGAAACGAGTATTTGTGAAAGCACCATTCGGAAGGAAAACGTTTTCGGACGTTCTACCGAGGACACCACTACCAGCGAAGCCTATTGTGACTCGTTGGGGCATATGGATACAGGCAGCTATTTTAAGTGACAGGCGCCAGAGGTTATCTGCTGAACGTATGAAACAGTTAATGATAACACCGCCACACAAAACAAAATGCGATATATATCCTGGAGTGGGTACTGGAACCTTCGGCGTAGAAACAAAAAACTGGACGTTTTCGACGAAACACCGAACTACTATACTTTTCTCGACGCGCATTTCGCCAACTAAGTTGGCATCTTCAGGAGAAGATTAAAACTTTTAATTCAAACTTTCAGTTTTAATCTAGGATAATCCAGTTTTTTTTTATGCGATATATAGTTTAAGACGTATTTTTTCCCGCTGAACACGATGTCAGAATTGTTCCTTCACTTTTCAATCTTCAGCAAAATACTGATGAATGTTCAGAAAAATGAAGACTTTGTGCTTATGAGCCGTGCTTTACGTGTGATACATAGTTTCCGAAGTATTTTTTTTTCCGCTGACACGGATCTATCCTATATTCAGTCTTCGGCAAAGTGCTGAAGCGTAAATCACATGAGTGTGGTTGCGCTCTTACCAACGAGTTATGGACAATATTTTTCCCACGACTCAGGACAAAAATACCTTTTTATTATTTTTTTTAACTGTAAATAAACTGACATTCACTACGTTATAATTTATCAGATATCTTTGGGTTTTGTATGACACAACTTACTTGGTTTTCTCACCAACTGGTCAGCAACTGCTTTTCTAACGTCTCCCTTTTACATACTATCGGCACAAATACAACGTTCGGTTTTGTTGATAGTTTTCAATGGAGTAGACACTGATTCGCAGCATTTCGCAGGTACGCGTAGGATTACGCAGGTTTAATAGGATTGCTATACTCTGAGGTTACCTAACGCAGTGAGGATTTTTTCTCCTAAAACTACCTATAGGATCTGGAAGTTCTGCTTACTATACTTCAAAAGCAAAATCCATTCCAAATCATTGGAATATTATTTTTCACCTCTAAGAAATCCAGTGCTAAATATAACAAATACGACAAGCTTTCATATACAGATATTAACCCTTTAGGGGTTAGTAAATTTTAGTACGAATTTTTCTAGCCATCAATTTTCTATAATAACTGATGAAGTGTTTCTGAGGTAGCTGATTATGAATACGTTATCACATTTTTGAAATTCAAAATGGCGAACAAAAATATCGCCATTTTAATTTTTTTAACATCTGACAACATATCTGACAGCCTTGCTACATACCAATTTTTATAAACTTTTACGAAATTTTTGGCCACCATATTGGCCATTGTGAATTTTAAACATCTGATGCAGCGCTCGATATCATAGAGTTGAAAAAAGATTTTCCAATTATCAAAATAGGTTTTGAAGGGGAAGCATAATATCTTCCAAATCCCATAGGTAGTTTTTCCCCACAGCATTATACAACCTCGAAAATAGGAAAAACAACATTTTCAGCACTTTTAGGTTAGAATGTCTTAAACATCTGACGTGATCTGGGGGATATTGATTTTTAAGATTAACCCTCAAAGTTTAAATACATAATAAAGTTTCGATAAAGTTGTTTTGTAAACCTACGTATTTAAATACCAATTTTTTATTTTTTTCCTAAAATGTTCTTGGTTTTTAAATATACCGGGTGGCTCAGAAGGTCGGGCAAAGCTTATTAGCCAAGCTTATGAAAACTAATTATGAAAACTAGTTTTTTTTTTTATGGGGCCCGCTACATATTTTCGCATATTTGGATTCGACTCGTCAAAAATTGTACTAGCCAAGTGTCAAATGTCGTTTTGGTAGTGAAAAAAAAAACATTGTTTTATGTTTTGTCCAAAATTTTTTATATTCATTATAGAGGGCTGCGATACTGCTCCAAGTACTCCAAAATTATCTGATATTATCCATAAAACATAATATAATCTTCTTAAAAACATACTCTATTTTCATTTTACTGGAAATCAATGAATTCATATCAGCTTTTTGCCTGTTTTTTAAGGAAAACTCATTTAGTTCAAATTGAACATCTAATGGGCCATCCCTCTTCGAAATTGTTCATTTAATAAGGATTTCAACGATGTACAAACTGTCGATATTACCAAATAAATGTGGAAAATTTAAAATTTGAAAAAAAAAAATAAAAAAAACCCACCATCAAAACGAGATTTGATGCTTGGGTTGCATGTCCTCTGACGCATAAAATCCAAACATGTAAAAATGTCCAGGGTGTCCCATTTAAAAAAACTGGATTTAGTACAATTTTTGGCGAAAGCGGAGATCGGCCATCTTGGAGTTTTTCGTCACTTGCTTGGAAATTGATTCTAGTATAATCGTCCCAAATTAAAAAAAAATCCGTTATTTAGTTTTCAAGGTATAAGCTTGGCCAGACCTCCTGAGCCATCCTGTATATTGATGTATGCATGTATTGAAAACCATTCTCGATTATCCGAATTTTTGGTAATCCGAAGAACTCTTGGTCCCGATTAATGCGGATAATCTAGTTTCCACTGTATCTCTGTTACTCACTTGTATTTCTGTGTTATCGATTTTCCCCTCTATTACGATTTAATAAACTGTCACGTATTAGTACGTGGGACTGAATCGAGCGAACAGCAATAACAATAACGAACGTTATTTGCTACAGACATCGAAGTTAAACCAGTATTACTTGAAGTTAAAAGGGCATTAGTCGTCAATACTTGTAGCGCGTTATCCGAAATACGGCGAACATGATATGCTACTTAAGCGCTTAAGGTCGTTCGAAAATGAGGAGGCACCATAATGTACAATAATGTAAACTACAGTACACACACATGTCGTTCGAGATTGAGTTACCAAAAGGAAATCTGAAACTTACAGTTATGAAATAATGAAATATAGTTGCTAGTTGCTATGTGAGCGCATGAAAATAAAAACCTTATATAAAATAAAAAAATTTAAATTTGAAAATTGGTGTAGGACAAAATTGCCTTATAGAAAACAATAAACGAAGATTTGTTTTTGTTTAAAAAAAAAATCGAATACTCACTTTAGGATTAAATGTAAGCGATAATGTAATAAAAAAAATCAAGGTCTAGTACGTTAGTTCTGTCTTATTATGAAACGATACGACCATATATTTTTGACGAATAATTGGTAATTAGACAAAGCTTTTTTTTATAACAACGCTCTTGTTATTTTCTGATTGCTGTCCGGCTAAATTTGCTGGAGAGTACACAACAAATTTCCTGTACGGTGCATGAATTCTATCCAATACTATGGCCTCCAAGACGCCCCGATTTAACGATGCTATACTTTTAGTTAGGGGAACGCTTAAAACAAATTGTTTATGATAGACGTTTTTAAATGAGAATATAATCGGTAAAATAGGTAACACAACATTTATTTTGTAATAAAATTGTTTTTGTATTAGTTGGAATTTACTTAAAGTATAATTTCCTAAGTGAATTTTTACTACGTACTATACAAGTTTTTCTTTATTTTTGCCTTGTATACAAGAACATCACTGCTAACCCAAATTATTATCTTTTCTGATCTCTCTGTACATTTAAAACGTAATTATCTTATGCCAATATTAGTTCTTTCAAAACAAAACCATTTGTGAAAAATACATTTTTGCTGAAAATAAAAAATGAAATAAGTTTTCCATCTTGACTCCAAACTCGGCCAGCCTGCTGGAGGTGGATGTAAATAAGATGATAAATAAGGCATCAGATGCTAATTAAGGTGGATGTAATTAAGACACAAAATTAATAATACCGAATGAATCAGGTTTTTTTAGATGTTAGAGAATAAGTTAGCCCATTATACCAGGTAAAAAGCCTTATAATAGCAATAACTCCTCGTTGTGACGTGGGCAGCCCGCCCCCCCCCCCCGATGCCGGCCGACCGCCGCGTCGATGACGTACGCGGGAAGCGCCCCCGAAAGATCACGGCTACTTTGCCCGATTGTTCCGGAATCGAAACGCCGGGATTCTACTGGTAGAATCCGCATGGATATATAACGGGGTATTTCGACGCGGGACAGTAGTCTCTATTTAAATATCGTCGCGGTTTTCGTACAACGCTCTAATATAAATTGTATAAAAATAAATTAGTGTAGTTACGTAGTGTTTAGTCCGTAGTTGTATTTGTTAAATAACTAGTGTTAGTTTAAAGTACGAGTTTAATTTTTCACACCTCACGAACCCGAAATTAATAAAACGTTACAATATTAATAAACAGAGATAGTAAATAATAGAGATAATAAATATATTAAGAATTTAGAGGCTGATACATGTCGCAACTTTTTCAAACTCTTGAGACATTAACTATTTTCTTCACTTGTTGCACAATATACCTACTATTTCCTTCAAAATGTCCGTTGTTCAATACAATACAAGGCGCGCTGTAGGTTCAAGCGGTATTTCCTTGCCTTCACGTGAAAAACTTTCATTTCAGTAAACATGTCGGTAATATATGTACCTACTTAATAATCTCTACCTGTCAACCTTACAGGACTGGTAACTGTTACTTAGCTGACTTATTCATATTTCCGTAGGGAGGTACCCCCGGAAGGAACGTTCTTCTAATAAACTGTCACCGTAAAGTCCCAAAATTAATGATCTCATTACTATTTCATCCTCGAAAAGAGAGAATCGATGCTCGTGGCACGGGAAAATGCAAAGACGTTTACATAAATAAAGCTGGTTTACCGCGAACGTCTTGTTATTTTATCGATTGAAAACGGCATTGTGCCGCTTCCTTCACCAAAATTAACTCCTGTCGATAGGGATTTTATGCAAAAAATAGGATGGCTTTGTCTCCTAATTAGTGGTTGTTTCGTTTTATTGTCATAATTATTTGCTAGAGGGCATTCATGTTATTCAATATATACGAGAAAAAATTCAGAACTCATTTTGGCAACAATCGATTACAATGTTGTTATTTTTTGGTGCAAAAAAAACTGACAAGGTTATACATAGTCAAACTTATCATTATCTGTTTAGTAATCATTAAGCTTCGTAGAAACGAATATCGTCAGCGTCACAAAGGCGTACGCATCATGAGTCTAATTCCTACATAAAAGTAACTAATAGCTTTCCGGATGTTTGCTATAGTTTATTATGAAATAATATCGCACTATTCAATATATTACATAAAGTGGAGGTTATACAACAGCGCCAGCTATGACGGGACTACTGAAATAAATACGAATTGAGGCGACCTCTATCACATGCTTTGCGAGTTGCCTATGAGTTGCGTTGACGTATGTCAACTTTAGTCATCATTATGGTCCGGAAAGTGTGCTACAACGCAGGGTTGGATTCGCAGTCCGTCATGCCATTGACGGAAGGATATAATGTGAGACCAAAAAGACTATAGTAAAATGTGTTAATCATCTACGTACCTATCGCTTGTGTCATTCAGAAATACCGAATGACTTCATTGCTTGAGGGTACGTTGCCTTAACCAGTAGTTCTATTTCTTCCGTAAACGTAAGCATTAAGCCTGTCAAAATGGTTTTGAAAGTACCATGTTCGTTCTGCATTTCTTCTCGTTAAGTACATGGAAAGCCATTTCACGAATTCGCCATTGTTTGCATCATTAACAGTTGTTTGTTGTCACTAACATCAGGACATTTTTATTTTTTACATCTACAGAAGACACTGGACGTGATAGTCTTGTTATTATTATTTCTATACTTTTAGCCGTTCTTTGCAAAACCCGTTTACTAGTTTATCAATATCGTAGACGAAATATCTGAAATACATAAAATTCGTATCAGAACATTAACGACCTTATTACCACAAAAATATGTTGTTTCATCCATTGTCAGCCACAGAAAATGATTGCGGATGTCTTCTTTGATATTTCCCATGACATGTTAATATGTTTTCTCTATATATGTTTTACGCAATGAATGGCTACTGCAATGGAAAATCGGATACATATTTGGCAAAAAAACGTCTGAAGTGAATATTGTTGATCATGTTTTACGAAAAGCTACATGCGCAAAACATTATGCACAAATCAGATCAAAATCCTTTATTTCTAACAGCACCAGTAATATTTTGTTGATGGATATTCGAATTGAATGTCTTTCACATTGTCGGCGTGAACGAAATATAAATATATCGACGATTGCAAGGAATTCAAAAAATATGATATCCATCTATTGTAAAATCCTTATAATTTTCAATCATCTTTTCCAGTCTACCAGTGGCGGTTGGTGATATTTCAGTTAGCCATATCTTGAAAACGACGCATGGGACCCACTTCACTTTTTAGGTGATGACTATATACCTCTTACAGAAAGGATTTATAGTAAAAAAAACCGTCAACAAAGTTTGCGAAAAATTTTCAAAAAACCTGGAGTACTCCCTAGGATCTCAGTAACGCTCTGTGGAATATTTGCAGTAAATTTTTTTCATAATCTAGAAACAAATATAAGGAGAGGTTTTTCGATTTGTTACAAAATATTTTTTTTTCAAAGTTATGGTCATTTTAATTTTGGGAAACAAAAATGTTCCTATAAAATTCTCTGTAAGAGGTGTATATTCATCACCTAAAAAGTGAAGTGGGTCCCATGCGTCGTTTTCAAGATATGGCTAACTGAAATATCACCAACCGCCACTGCAGTCTACTCACAAATTGTAACGACTATGCCATTATTGCAAAAACTCATACAAAATCAGATAATATGTAAATACACTACACAAACTCTAAAAGAAATACAAACATCGTGCAAAAAGCTAATGTACGCACTTTTATTAGTTAATTAATCACTCACGACACATAAAATTATTTTAAATTCGACGTTCTACCGTTCGTCCGTCGCGCGTCGGGTTAATATTAATCGAACAACGGAACGCTCGCTACGCTATACGGATAAATTGCATACAGCCTTTCTTCGCTTCCGCCCCAGGAGAGTCCCAATGCGTGTTACCAGGCAGGGTCAGTGGCGTATGCATACACGGGCAAGATATACCCGTACATGAGAGTAATTTAAAAGGCGCTTAAAATACTGTTTATACTTTAATTATCGTGGAGTGTGTATAGTGTCAACCCTACGGGGGAAGAATTATACGAGGTGTGTAAATTAAGTAATGAGACTGGCAACGTAGCGCTCGTTCTAGCAACAGTGCGAAGACGGGACTTGGAAGTGCGGTAGGTTAACATGTACTGCACCTTCCGCACAAGATTGAACTTAATAGAATCATTTGTTTGTTCTGTGTGACTGTTTCTATGTCTTGATCAACAGTATGCTATCAGGTTTTGCTTCAGATTTAGACACAGCGCAACGTATACTTTTGCAAAACTTCAGCACGCCTATGGAGTCAGTGTTTTTTTCAGGAGCCCAGGTTTTTCGATGATTTAAGGCATTCTCAGAAGGAAGAGAGTCGATTGAAGATGAACCACGCAGCGGAAGGCCTTCATTTTCAAGAACCGTGAAAATGTCTATAGAATACGGGATCTTGCGCGTTCAGATCGTCGGTTGACGATCTACGCACTATGGTTTCAAGACGTGTGAAACCATACGGTTAAAGTTCAGAGTAGGCATACATTGACTCTCTGGTCTTCCACTTAATCAGATGTTCAGTTATTGTTACTAGAATAATCAGAGAGAGTGAGAGAGAGTGTTAAGTACAGTCGTAAACCCTATCTTACATAACCAAATGAAACATAATGCATTAAATTAGATAATAAGAAGAATATATATATATAATGTAAAGGATGAGCGAAACTCGATGTCTCAGCTCTATTATGGGAAAGGGAAAAACGATAGAAAACATCTGAAAAGAGGTTCTTAAATGGGATTGAGTAAGGTCCATTTTAAACCGAATTTGCGCGTTTTTCCATATTTGGAAACTGAAGTAATGACGTCATCGAATTTTTTTCCCAGTAACATACCTATATTTTAGCATATTTAAAAAGAGCTAATTTTTCTGAACAAATTTTGTAAGGAAGAAAATTGCTATCTTCTTCCGTTAAAAAATTATAAGCAAATTTGTAAAAAAAAGTATTATCAAATATTCGCAATCACGATTTAAACAAGTAGCCTTTGTAAGCAAATAGCAAAGTCGCATCTGTCAATAATTAAGATAATGGTTGACAAATATTGTTTTGTTGTCATTTGACTTTGAAAAATGTTCACGCACAACGAAAAAGTCGACATGTTATTAGTTTATGGGGAATCTCAAAAGAACCCTAGAAGAGCAGTTCAGTTATGGGCCCAGAGATACCCCGAACATGTTATTCCAAGCTTAAAAATATTTGCTAGATTGGAACGCAATTTACATGCAAATAACGAGGCATTTTCTTCTCGAAAGGGAAGAAAAATTGTTAAAAGAGTCAATTCTGACAATACGGTTGCCACTGTTTTGCAGTATTTTGAAGATCATCCAAGGAACTCGATTCGGCAAGCCTGTCGTGAGTTGAATTTAAAATATAGTTCGGTACGAAAAATTTGGAAAGAAAATTGTTATCACGATTATAAACTTCACAATTTGGGACACTCAATTTGTCAAACTTAGAGATCAATGACAATCGGTTCTTTCAGCATGCGTTGTGGACGGACGAAAGCCGTTTTGTTAGTAACGGTAAGCCCAATAGAAAAAATTATCATTTTTGGGCTACTGAAAATCCACATTTTGTCAATCCGATTGATAACCAAGGATACTTCGGAATTGACGTTTGGTGTGGTATTATTAATGGGCATTTTATTGGTCCATATTTTTACGAAGGAATTTTACATAGTGAGCTATATTTGCAATTTCTTCAAGAACAACTTCCTGTGCTTCTCGAAAGTGTGCCATTACAGTTGCGAGCAAACATGTGTTTCCAGCATGACGGAGCTCCACCGCATAAAGCAAGAATTGTCCAACATTTAAATGAAACTTACGGAGAAAATTGGATAGGTATAAATGGACCGATACAGTGGTCGCCTAAATCACCGGACTTGACCCAACTAGACTTCTTCTTGTGGGGAACTTTGAAAAATAAAGTTTACAGAACACCGTCTGTTAACTTGGAACATTTAAAAGAAAAAATCATAAATGCTTGCGATGAACTATCTAGAGAAATGTTACTTAAGACTTCAGAGAAGTAAGTCGGAGATTGGATAAGTGTTTAGAAGTAGGAGGTGGTCACATTGTAAATTTGTTGTAGTGATTGCCTACATACTTTGTTTCTTTCTGTGGTAATGGTAGTGTTTTATAATTTATTTTAATATATTTAATATATTTATAATATATATTATATTATGTGTTGTGTAATGTTAAATTAATAAATAATACTAATTAATAATGTTTAATTATTGACAGATGCAACTTTGCTATTTGCTTACAAAGGCTACTACTTGTTTAAATCGTGACGATTGCGAATTTTTGATAATACTTTTTTTTTACAAATTTGATTATAATTTTTTTAACGGAAAAAGATAGCAAATTTTTTCTTTACAAAATTTGTTCAGAAAAATTAGCTCTTTTTAAATATGCCAAAATATAGGTATGTTTCTGGGGAAAAAAATTCGATGACGTCGTTACTTCAATTTCCAAATATGGAAAAATATGCAAATTTGGTTTAAAATGGACCTTACTCAATCCCATTTAAGAGCCTCCTTTCAGATTTGTTCTATCGTTTTTCCTTTTCTCATAATAGAGCTGAGACATCGAGTTTCGATCACCCTGTACATAGATACTGTATATGACAAAAAATTATAAAGATTCAAATAACTAGTAAAATATTGCCAATTTATTATTTTTTATATTTCATAACGGTGTAGATATATGTGTCGCTATTATTGTAAAAGCGCCATAAAGCGAAATAACCGTATAATCTTTGACCGTGCGTTTTCCTTATCAACACTTGCGACAAAACAATGAAAAGTCCCTTATCGGCGATATGCGACATACGCGTCTGAAATCTCGGAATTGGGCTAACACGAAATCGATGGCTCTACGGCAGTATGACACAGAAAAGTGATATTTAATGAATAACCCGTCGAATACGTTGAAAATTAAATGGTGGTGTGATTCCAACGAGATTTTAATAGTCATCTGTTCTTTTTTACTTGGTCGTAGTTGCAAAATGTTTGTATCTATTCCCAGTTGGTGGCCAGTTGAAAAACAAAAATGTACATAGTCTGGAAGTCTGGGATCGTGCCTGTATTTTTATAATCATTCGTTTTTTAGAAAATTGTTTCAGATAAAAGCTGTTTTACTATTTTTTTTGCATATTCTTGCATTTACCAATTCTCCTATTGTTTCGTGGCTATGATAACTTTCTTTGTTTTTTTTTTTCAAAGAGGACACTATGATTTTCTACATATTTATGGAATTAGTATTATTATTCTACACACGGCTATGTAAAATTTTCATTATTCAGAATTACATATATAAAGAATATTTTGAGAAAAATCAGTTTTTGCAAAACATTTTTCTTTGCATTTGAATTTTTAACTTTAACTGGACAGTGAAAATATGGCTGGTTATGGCGTAGTGAACTGAGGTTGTCTTGGCAATTAAGGCAACAATAAGAAGTGGTCTGTTATTAGTATTACGTATGGGGCATGTTCAAGCCTTGTGCATTTAAGCCAACGCTTACTGTGCCCCCACAGACTGTTCATTCAAGTCACAATTCCTTAAGAAATTTAAGGACAGTTTTTAATTGGGCGTCTGTTACCTGTTTTGGTTCTAGTGTTGTAGCCCCAAAGATCGAATGCTTAGCAGGTACCAGAGCTAGACATTCGCATAATATGTGGAAGGGGGTTTCTTCCTTCCCTCTACACCTCCTGCAATCGAGATCATCTTTTACCCCAACTGTGGCTAGATGTCGCATGAGTGAACAGTGCCTGTGAATAGTCCCATTCATCTATCCTGCCAGCTTCACTTGGTTTCTACCCAGTTTAACTAGACTTTTTGTCTTATTCCAGAATGGTTCGTCAATGAACATCCGCGATTGCCTCAAACCAGGCACTTCCGCCCACTGAGAGATAAGTGTTTGTCTTAATAAGTCCTTTATAGCCCTCCTGATTGTCCGGTAGGCCAAACCACAGGTGAGTTCCGGCCCAATCAGTGAAACTTCAACCCCTTTCTTTGCGAAAAAGTTCGCTCTTTCGTTCCCTTCATGACCCTGGTGTCCTTCCGGACCCATTTGATATGGATACTGTTGTGTTCGCTAGAAGTATTAGCGAATCCATACAGTCTTTAACTACTTAGAAATGTATTTCTACTGATTCCAGGGCTTACAGTGTTGTTTGGTTCTCACTGATAATCTAGATATTCTTATCTGTATAAGACCTCCAGATATTTCCTGTGCACAAGCTGATATTGCGGTTATTTCTACCTGAAATACGATTGCTGATTACCCCAGGTTTATGCTGATTTCGTGCCCTGATTCGCTTCTGGTTGCACTCGCTCCAGTGCTTCACCTTTAAACCCATGGTTCCATTCTCTTGAGCTTGCGTATGTCTACTGTCTTCCTCTTCCTCATTCGGTATAGTCACCCGATAAGGTTTGTGAAAGGCTATGACTATATCTGAAGTGATAAAAGTGAAACAACTAGACTACCATGGCAATATAGGCGATTTGCTTATGTTCTTTCGCTGGATAGACTCACAAGTTCATCAGAAACGATATTTTAGCAAACTTAGCTTTGGTCAATACATTAAATTTACTTTAAATTTAATTGTTGAAACTTAGTGTTCAATTTCATTTTTCGATTGCCTATTGGTCTCCTAACATTGTTAAGATTATTCTATTGTAATGCCTTCATTGGCTTTATGACGCAAGAATTTGATTAGGCTATCAACATATATCCTTCATTTCTCAGATTGAGCGTTTAGTTTCAATTTTTTGAATGATCGCAGCTTGGTGTTACATTGAATTAGTTAATTGTTTCTTGATCTTACTTACGTTAGCATATTTAATTTACTGCAGAAAAAGAACTTATATATGAATATTTGAGGTCTAGGTGATGTAGATTAAAAAGCCATTCTGCAATATCTAGATTTAAAATAGAATACAGGGAATGTACTACACTTATCATATTAAGAAACAATATCTTATAACAAAGTTAAACTAAAATAAGAAACTATAGTTGTGAAATGTTAAATGAAAACCTGTGAAATGTCATTCTCGGAATATTTTTCTTTTTTACTACTATTGTTGTGTAATAGTGTTTGGTCTTTAAAAAAAACCGATAACTAATTTTATAAACGATAATTTTAACACACAAAACCAAATAAAATAAATAATCACTTCTTTCACGGTGATAACAATATGACCGATTGATATTGGGTCTACGAATGTGAGATTATGCGCATCCCCCTAGTCTAATCAAAATCTCGGTGTTCTACAAAACGGTGACCTTTAACTAAAATTTGATCCACACATGGTATTTATAAAAAAATACATGTTATTTGTGAATGCGTTTCTACATCCTTTGTCAATCCTTCCTTTGATCTTCATAGAGCTCTGTTCTGCACTATTTACTGAACACAGCCATATCTTTAACCCCATAAAACTATTTTCATGAACACACCGACCTTGTGACAATCTAGGTTAGTGAATACCACTTTTTTTGCATACGCATTATGCGTCATTTTTTAATGGCCAAACTTTCCGCCCGATTTTATCACGCCGAACAATTCTCTTCGTTAGCGTATTGGCGTGTTTGTTACGATCCTAATCGGCCGTCGATGACTGGAAAGCCGCGATTATTTTTACGAGACTGCATGACGGCAGTAACACGGGTACTTCGGTATTAAGATCTTATCGCGCCCCAAATATTCAGCAATCAAACGGGATTTGTATAAGTTCACGGCAGTTATACATGTAATATTCGGCGCGATAAGATGTAAAAATACGGGTGGTCGAGTTGAACAATTCTTCGAATTGGGCAATAAAAAAAAACAAATATCTGCTGCGTCAATATTGCTTTTGCGGATTTTTAGTTGACAGCCATAAATACCTATTAGCGGTATGTATTAACAAACGGCTGCGGTTCTTGGTAAATCATAATCCTGATATACGAGGTGTGGCTATTAAATAACCGAACTGCTCTCATAACATTTTTTATTTGTTACCAATTACAGTGGCAACTCTACACCGGCCGTGTCTACACCGCTCCACTACGTCACTCTTGGCCGTCTCTACACCGCTCCATATGACTTTTCCATTGTTGAAAGCAGTGCTGAAAGTCCGCTTCTGTCAGCTCGTTCAGAACCTCCGTCGCTTTTGCTTTAACCCCTTCCACACTTTCGAATCTTGTCCCTTTCAATGTCACCGTGTCTAGCAAGCGTAATGTCAGCGCAAATGTTCATTCTTGATTCCTGTTGCTCGAGAGTGAGGAGTTTTGGCACCATTTTTGCGCAAACTTTGCGCATGTTGAATGATTCATGCAAAATCTGGCGAACACATTCTTTGTCGATTCCTGTTTTTTCAGCAAGCCATCGGATGCTTAGACGACGATCTTCGCTGATCAATTTACCTTACCATTTTTTTTCAATGTTTTCGTCCGTTTTTGACGTCGAGGGCCGTCTGGGGCGCGGATCGTTCGCGGTCGTTTCATGTCCCTCTTTAAACCGTTTAAACCATTCAAAAACTTGTGTGCGGGATAAACATTCATTCCTGTACACTTCCTTCAACATTGCATAAGCTTCTGTAAAAGTTTTCCCCAGTTTAACAAGAAACTTCAGATTAACCCGTTGCTCCATCTGAACACTTAACATTTTTTCGACGCGTCACTGGTGCGTATACTGATTCAAACGACTGCTCTTATCACCAGACACAGTTCTGTTCAAACTTGTCGTGACACGTTCGCAGCGCTCTGGTAGCAGCATCAGTTCTGTTATTCAATAGACCACACCTCGTATAAAGTTAACCGCAACGGCACGCGCCACAGAGGCATACACATCATATGTATAATAGACGAAAGTAATTACCAGTGGCGTGCGTGATTTTCTGTAGCCATTCTTAAACCCATTCCCACTTCTTTTAGTATGACTATACACCTCTTACAAAAGGATTAAAAGTGAAAAAATCGTCACAAGTTTGCGAAAATTTTCAAAAACACACCCTGGGTTCCATAACGCTCTGTGGAATATTTTCATTTTTTTTCATAATCTAGAAACAAATATAAGTAGACGTTTTTCAATTTGTTGCAAAATATTTTTTTTTCAAAAGTTATGGCCATTTTAATTTTGTGAAACAAAATGTTCCTATGAAATTAAAATTAAAATGACCATAACTTTTTGAAAAAAAAAATATTTTGCAACAAAATCGAAAAACGTCTCCTTATATTTGTTTCTAGATTATGAAAAAATATATTGCAAATATCCCACAGAGCGGTACTGAGAACCCAGGGAGTGCTCCAGTGTTTTTGAAAATGTTTTCGCAAACTTTGCTGACGATTTTTTTCAACTATAAATCCTTTCTGTAGAGAGGTGTATAGTCATCACCTAAAAAGTGAAGTGGGTCCTATGCGTCGTTTTCAAGATATGGCTAAGTGAAAATATCACGCACCGCCACTGCTAGAGCTTGGGAAGTAAATAATAGATCAGTGTTTTAACAGTAGCGACTCCAGGATACCACTATTAGTGCATTCCGAAATGTTAAACAGATCTTACCTTATACATGTGATGGTGATTGTTGTAGCCCACCTAATCGACAAAGGAATCATAATCACACGACACAGAACACGGTATACACATACACGATAACCGATACTATAAGTTGTCCGTACTGCCAGTTGATTTTCCACAAATTATTAATAACTGTTCCATATGTTCAGGAGTTAAGCTCTATTACCTGTCACTTATAACTTATAACCCTTCCAGAACGTTCTAATCTTTGCGTAGAACCCTCGTGTCCTTGGTAGAATGTCCGAAAACGTTTTTCTTCTGGATATTGCTTTCACAAATACCTGTATCACATTCACTTGTATCACATTCAAAGCTGTCAACACTAAAGTAACTTCGGCATTTCGGTGAAGCCTGCGTGTTAAACAAGTGGCGTGGATTGGACACATTGGTTTATAGTGCAATCCCGAGACGATATTTTTTTATGTCCTCACACAGTGGTACTACGTAAACTCGTCTAACAGTTGTTTCTGTAAACTAACTTCGCGTACTTTCCACTCACAGCGTTCTGGACAACTTGAACTGAACTCGGGATGATCTCCAAAGGAGATGAAATCCAAGTTAAATTGTCTTTGTCTGTTTCGTGCACTCACACCACCACTTCATGAGCTTTATGTTTGTCTGTGACAACATGCTGAAAAACATCTGTTTTTATGTGCCACATCAGTACACTGTTACACACGATATAACTCAGTTCACTGTCATTAAAGGTCGGTTCCGTAAAATTGTTTATCCAACGCTCCACCGTAACATGTGAGAGACGCTGTCCCGACATTTTTACGAACTTATTCGACGTTTCATACACACAAATGATGGATCGATCAACACAGGTTAACCAATACTAAAAAAAATACGTCATCAAAGTTGGCCGACCAAAAAAGACGTTTCTATAATTTAATTAACTATATATTTAATTGTCAAGGCTGTTACATTATGGGACAACCAATATTTATTTTATAATTGTGACAGTCATTTGGCAAAAGTTTGAAAACAATGTTTCTTTCGAGCTTAACATAAATGCTATTTATTTCCCTCGTTCATAGCAAGATTTGATGACATTTTTTATGGTTCGTTATAACAATATTCCAGTCGCGTTAAGACCGATCCTGAAATCTATTATTAACCTACGTGCTCTAGTAATTACTATATTTTCGCATGTTTATATTAATCAATCACATTACTTATCACATTACAATCACATTACTTAGTATATTAAGAAATCACACCACTCAACGTATTGCGTATAGAGGAGTACAACAGCTCCAGCTGTCACAAGACTACTGAAATTAAATCAAATTAAGGCAATCTCCACCACATGCTGCTCGAGTTGCCCAACGGACGTTGTACAAGAGTTTCAGCCGGCACAGGACTACTGAAATCAACATAAATTGAGGCAACTCCCAACACACGATGCTCGAGTTGCCTATGTGTTGCGGCGCCGTACTTTATTGATATACGAGAGCTCCAGCGAAATTGTGAATTTGAAATTGTAACTTGAATTGGATGTTGGGAATGTGGCCACAAATGACTTAATGACTCCTAATCACTTTTAGATACTGCTTAGGTAGTCATTTTAATTAGGAAAAAATACCACTACTAAGGAATCACTACTTCCGCATCTAGTTTTTCCAGATTTACTTACTTCGACTAAACCTCTAAACACCCCCCCCCAAAAAAAACCCCCCCCTCCTCCCCCCCCAAACAACACACACAAACCCCCCCCCCCCCCCCCCCCCCCCCCCCCCCCCCCCCCCCCCCCCCCCCCCCCCCCCCCCCCCCCCCCCCCCCCCCCCCCCCCCCCCCCCTCCCCTCCCCCCTCCCCCCCTCCCCCTCCCCCCCCCCCCCCCCCCCTCCCCCCCCCCCCCCCCCCCCCCCCCCCCCCCCCCCTCCCCCCCCCCCCGGGCCTCCCCCCCCCCCCCCCCCCCCCCCCCCCCCCGGCCCCCCCCCCCCCCCCCCCCCCCCCCCCCCCCCCCCCCCCCCCCCCCCCCCCCCCCCCCCCCCCCCCCCCCCCCCCCCCCCCCCCCCCCCCCCCCCCCCCCCCCCCCCCCCCCCCCCCCCCCCCCCCCCCCCCCCCCCCCCCCCCCCCCCCCCCCCCCCCCCCCCCCCCCCCCCCCCCCCCCCCCCCCCCCCCCCCCCCCCCCCCCCCCCCCCCCCCCCCCCCCCCCCCCCCCCCCCCCCCCCCCCCCCCCCCCCCCCCCCCCCCCCCCCCCCCCCCCCCCCCCCCCCCCCCCCCCCCCCCCCCCCCCCCCCCCCCCCCCCCCCCCCCCCCCCCCCCCCCCCCCCCCCCCCCCCCCCCCCCCCCCCGCGGCCCCCAAAACCAAGTTGTAACTTGGTTTTATATTATATTTGCAGATTATTTTTTAGTCTTGCTCATTTGCTTATTGGATGGGAATTTTAAAAGTCTGCATTTTTCAAAGGTTTAAAAAGATTTAAAGGTAAATCTGGGTAAACAAAAAAACCTTAGCACTGCAGAAAAAAGAACTCTTATGTATTTGAATCTAGTTTTGAATTTGTTGAGACTATGATGCCCATTCTCCAATAACGCTGACATGACATTTTCAAATTAAAATACTATTCACAACAAGATACGAGGTTATTTGGGAATGTATTTCTGTTTCAATTTATTTTAAATAAACCTTCAATAGAAATCTTCTCTTAAGCAATTTCTACCTACTTGTAATTTTTTAATCTTCGAAGAGCTGTGTTCGTTTCAAGCTCCCTACTTAACCAATAGCGCAATCATATATTTGATCTTTATTTCCAAAAGAAATTTTTTTGATTCAAAGAAATACCGACCTTGTGACACATAAAAAACTCGATTAAACTAGTGAATACTTCTTTTTGCTTACATAGTATGCGTCATTTTTAATGGCGAAACTTTCCACCCGATTTTATCATGCCAAACAATTCGTTAGCGTATTGGCATGTTTTGTTCGATCCTGATCTGCCACCGATGACTGGAAAACCGCGATTATTTTTACTAGACTGCATGACGGCAGTAACACGGGTACTTCGGTATTAAGATTTTATCACCCTCTAAATATTCACATATCAAACAGGACTTGTATAAGTTAGCGACACTTATACATGTAATATTCAGCTAGGTAGGATGTGGAAATGTGGGTAGCCGACTCGATTCGATTGCTTCGAATTGAGCAATTAAAAAAACTACCAAATATGTGCTGCGACAATAACAATTTCGAGATTTTTAGTTGGCAGCTATAAATAACAATTAGCTATAAAATAACATGTGTTTGATCTAAGAGCAGTAGCTAAATTGTTTGTGACAACGTCAACAGCTCCGTCTTTTATTATGAATAGAGCCCGGCGCAATGGTCGGCAACGAGCACCTTTGTTTATTTTTATTGAAAAAGAATGTCCTTACTTCTGAGTGGATTAATCACTGTGATGCATTTTTCAAATAACTCAAGAATAATTCGAGAACGGTGGCTCGTTGCCGATAATTGGCCGCGCTCTAATTATGAATTCGACTTTATAACTTGATAAAATAAAAACCGATGCACGTTATCAAACACTTGTTTAAATTTTAGAGCGCACTGGTGCCAGATTGTCATACATTTATTCAGTATTTAGAAACAATTTTAACTAGCATATTAGTTGAATAACTTTATTTTTTTCAACCTTAAAAATAAATAATATAAAATAAATAATAAAATATTTATATAATTATTTAAAAGATCGGTTGGTGCATAAATATGTAAGTAAAAAAAAGAGCAGAAAAAATAAGTAGTGAAAGTTAGAAAATATGTTTTTTAATGAGAGGAAAAATTAAAAAAAAATGCACACGGACGTTTTAAAATTAAAAAAAAAACACATATAAAAGTCAAAAATTCTCTAAAAAACACCATTCGGTTACAAATAATGCAATGTAGTTTTTTGTACATAAATATTAATTATTGTAAATGTTTCGAATAGCACTTATATTCAATGCTACAGTATTTGTCACCCTCTTGGTAGGATTACTCTTTCTAGGCGTAAAAGGTCATTGTTTTTTACTTTCTATGAAATAGAATTAACCGTAGAGACATTCTTTAGGGCTGTTGCTACATGCTAAAACAATATAGTGGACTGTGGTTTTGATTAATATTTAAAGGTAGAAAGTTAGAAAGGTATTTCTAATAGCTGTTGGCAGTAGTGGACCATCATTGTCTTGTTCTTTTTCAAAATAGCGTATCAAAGATACTAATAACTAGGCTTGGAAAGTGTGCTATAACGCAGGGGCCGACTTGGCCGAAAGTGTGAGAGAACAAAAAGACAGAAGTAAAAATGTGTTAATAATGTACTGTGTGTTAATATTTGTGTCACTCAGAAACGCCGACTGTCCTCATTGCTTATGCGTACGTTGCCACAACCAGTAGCCTTTCTACATTTATTTTCGTTAAACGTGAGCGATTTGGCGTTATACAGTAAGCGGCACCCTAATGCGTACATAGCCTAATGAAGGGCAATTGATAATTCAACTTTTTTGTTCAGTAGATGTAAACATGAGGTGAGAGCCAATCTCAATCCAATCGCTAGCGCAGGCGTATGAAAAGCATCCGGTTTGTCCGTAGGGCAGTTAAAATTTGAAATACCATTTTATATTCTCGTCCAGTGCCTGATTAGAATAGAGCGTATCATCAATCAATATTGTCATTTGCCAATGATTTTACGTATGTGTGTAAGCTAAAACACATACGCCAGCACATCTCCTACGAACAACTATTCGCATACTAATATAAAATATAAATTAACCAAACGACAAGTACGACAACAAACAACTAGCGTCTAGCCGGTACCAGATCACGGGTGATCCTGGCCAATGAGAAATATCTGTGTAACGCGGTGAAGGCGGCAAACTTGAAGTCAGTAAGCCACAAAACTTTGATATGAAAGGTTTAAAGCAATCATCTTACTAACTTAGCTTGATTATTTTTTGATATTAAAATTTAGTTTTTAAGGAAATACAGACAAAAATTGTCTTATTATTTAATGAAAATTGATTACAGGATTTACAGTTCTATTTTATTTCTCAGCAGTAAAATTGTCTAGAAGCATGCGCGTTTTTCTTTTTCGGTCTGACTGGTCGGATCGCCCGTGACCTGGTGCTGGCTAGACCTTAGTAGTAAATTCGCCTAACTATGACATACAAATGTATCATTTAATATGTATTTAATATCCACATATGTACGCATTAGGCTGCCGCTTACTGTATATGGTTGTAGTGAAAAAATAATCGTTCCACATCTACTGAAGTTAAAGGTGCAAATTCAAAATTGTTCACATGGACAGAGAACGGCACACCACGCACATTATTTTCACGAATTTCGCACAGTTGTTTGTATCACTAACAGTTGTTTGTTATCACTAATATCAGCACATTATTATGTTTACATCTATAGAGAACAATGCACGTGTTACTAATACTTCTATATTTCCTTGTTTACAATACCCGTTTACTAGCTATCAATATCGGGGGCAAAATATCTGAAACACCTAAAATTCGTATCAGAACATTAACGACCTTATTACCGCGAAAATCTGTTGTTTCGTCCACTGTCAGCCACAGAAATTGATTGCGTATGTCTTCTTTGATAATTCCCATGACGTGTTGATATGTCTTCTGTAAATATGTTCTACACAACGTATCGCTAGTATTCAATGGAAAATCGGATGGATATTTGCAAAAAAAAAACGTCTAAAGTAAATATTGTCAACCACGTTCCAGGAAAGGCTACATGCGCAAAACATTATGCACAAATCAAAACAAAAATTTCTCGTTTGTAACAGTGCCAGGTATATGTTTTTGATTGATATTCAAATATAAATGTTTTTTACACTCTCGGCGATTAAGTGTAAATGTCTCGGCGACGAATACATAAAATATGTGATCCGTCTATCCACAAATGATAACGACTGCGCCATTATTGTAAAAATCCACACAAAATCAGGTAATATGTAAATACATTACAAGAACTCACGAGTTAGTCACTAGCAACAAAAAATTGTTGTCAATGCGGCGGCCGACCCGTTACATCGACGGCGCGTAGAAAACTAAATGGACACATGTCAACATCGGATTATCTCGCTGTCTTCTGGAGACATTACATACATATGTATATGTATAGAACACGATCACGATCAACCTCAAACATTTAATGAGTACATAAAGTAGACCTTGAACTTGTAGTAAATATAAAAGATTCCACAAAAACACCATGATAGTCTGAGACAGTCTGAGAGAGAACGTGAATGGACAAGACTGGCCTCTTTAATTAACTGAAAAATGGCCAAAAGATTGACACTACTGTATAAAACACAAATCAAATGCCACCAGACGAAAAACAAAAAAACCCCCAAAAAAAACCCCCCCCCCCCCCCCCAAAACAAAAAAAAAAAGAAACCCCCCCCCCACGTAAACGACATAAAATGAATGATAATTCGTGAATAAAATGAAATCTTGATAATTCGAACAACGTACTGTAGCATACGCGACATCCAGAGCTAGATTTGGTGAGAAGATTTCAGTTTTCTTATAGTTGATTTGGTGTTACTTAATGTTTGTTACATGTTACCTTTAAAATGACATGTGTGTATAATTTATTTACAGTGTCTACAGGCAATATCATAAAAAAAATGTATCAACGACTTTTTTAATTTAACTTATTAATTAACTTCATTTTTAAAAATGACGAAAAAGGGATGACCTACTTGAAAAGGGTCACGTGACTTTCTGTGCTTGTTGAATTGGACATTTTTAAAAAAACAATCGCTCAAAATGAACCTATTTGTTGCGTTTTCAAAAACTGTTGCTAAGTAAAGGTAGATATTAAAAATCGAGTTAAAAGTAGGCAAAAATCAAATGTTGTAACAGATTTGGCATAATTATGAATGTAAAATTTGTAGAGAAACAACTTTCTTGGCTTTTTTTTTTTTTTTTTTTGGCAAAATAACACGCGATACCATTTGAGTAGGTTATTTTTCATCAATTTCAAAGCATAAATTAGCCCCAAAGATATATTTAAATAATGTTAATACAAATTTTTCCCATATGATTAAAAACTTTTTATGAACTACACTACATATGCTTCAAGATTATTTATAGGTTTTTTTATTGCATTCTTGTTTTGTTGAAGACATAAAACTTATGTATTAGTATACACGTATTTATGTGTAATACAACAAATAACACCTTTTTGACAATCCGAACAAATCGATATTCCAAACAACCCAATGCAATAATTAGTTCGTATTACTGAGGTTGTACTGTATAACTTTTTATGCACAGCTTATTTGTCATTACATTACATTTAGAAGTAAAATAAATATGATTATTCCATTCCGTCGTTTGGGATTATGCTTGTTACTCCACTTGCCCCTCCCTTAGTTCGCTGCGGCAAATAATGGATTTGTTTTAATGGTTTTTATGTCTCCTAAAAGTTTAGGTTCATATATTCGATTATATGTAAAAACGTATTGATCCGTAACAGTAAAAAATATTCACTGAAGTCATGTGGTTTAGAAAAGTTTTATAGAAGTGTTCCAGTCCCAATTGGCGTACACCGTAAATTGTACTTTGTACCGGATTTGGATGCAGTCCGTCATGCGGAAAAATTGGTTGTGAAAAATTTCCGAAAAAAACAAACAGAAATGTCGCACAACCTCGGAATTCGATAAACAGCAGCTGAGGTAATTAAATTCCAATAAAATCGTATCCGCAGTGTGTCAGTCGTAAATGTGATATTTACGCCGCTTACGATTAAAAACGACACAAAACAAATCGTTTTACCTGGCAAATTTGAAACCAATAAAATATAAAATATAGTCGTCTAAAAGAGCCACTATCATGTGAATTGACGATTTGTTCGCCAAAATTGCTTTAAATGCTTTCTTGGAATTTTCGGCAAGTCCGCATTCTTTAAAAATTATATTTAGGTGTTTATTTTGATCATTTCCGACGTACTGGTTACTTCACATATGGAGCCAACGTGATTCATTTGGCCTCCGTGTGTGGCATATTTGTTTTCTTCAGATATCGCACAGTGGTTAAAACATAATGGCTTTCCTTTTTCTTAAATACACCCGAACCCCTCTTATTTTCACCTTCGCTTAATTCACATCCTCTCTTATTTCACCACGTGTCCCCCCTAGTATTTCACGAAACCGTCCCGTTTAAGTCGCCGCCTGTAAAGTTGGATTTATAAACTCTGCGTTCGCGTTGGCGTTGGCGTTCGCGTCGGCGTTACCGTTGGCGTTCGTAGTAAGAAATATCTTCAATTGATAAACTTGCGTTGGCGTTCGCGTTCCGTTGTGATTTGACACTTTTATAACCTAAAAAATCAAAATAAAGATATTGCGAATGGGTAAACACAACACAACACAATACAACAATTAAAACAAACTCGTAAAATAACTCAAAAATCAAAGTAGAAACATTGAACACAACGTCAAAGCATCCTGACCACCAATATTTCACGCTGTAAACAAACCACACGTGATTATTTTACTGCAATGCTATTCGTTGTGACGTCAGTGCTACGAATTTGCTACGAACGGCGAACGGCAAAAGTTCGACTTGAATCAAGTTGAACGGAATACGTCAACGCCAACGGCAGCGCCGACAGTGTTTATAAATCACATCATTGTAACTATTGTTTTTAACTTTCGACGCGAACGCCAACGCCAACGCGAACGCAGAGTTTATAAATCCAACTTAAAAGTTTTAGAACTACGTTTGGAAATTGGATTCTCGCATGAATATATACTATAATTATATATATAATATATAATTATATATATATATAATTATATATTATGTATAATACATTTATTGATTTAAAATAGGTTAGATGTCTTTTAAAAATATTTAATCATTAAAATATTCATTCAAGTGGAAAATTGAACTTTGTCACGCACGACTGGGTATACGTACATTGATTTTTCGTTCAGTTGGCTCATTTTTCGTTATAACAAGTGCTGTAGTATATCTCTAAATATTTCTTTTTTGCAGCTAAAACACGAAAAAGTTGAGGTTATGATCGCGACTTAAGAGAGGAAAAATTTCGCGACTTAAGCGAGGTAATGATGCACGGATTTGGCGACTTAAGAGGGGTTCGAGTGTATTTTGATTCTAAATTTAACTAAATAATTCCTTTCTGGGTGGAAAAAATACACTTCTGCCGGAAGGATGGTAAAACTGCGTAGATACACGTGCACCAAAAAAGCAACGTCAAGCTGAAAGAAGGTTACAGATAGAAAAATATTGCTTCCCTAGTCAATATTTTTTTTGTCACAGCTTCAAATGAAGGACGATTGTTGTTTTATTTTTTATATATGTTTTGTTTTTCATATTGAGCTGAATAACACGCCAGTTGAATAAACAATAACATTTTAAGACAACAGTCACGGTACATATAACTTAGTTACTCTTCTTCAAAGTTTTGGTTATTATTATCGCCAAATTTTAACTACTCGTCTTTTATAAAAAATGTACTACATGGAATCTACAATTGTATCTATAATTGTAAACAAAAAATATATTGCTATTCAACCACAGCAAGTCACCAAATTCGATATAATTTTTCCTATGTGTGAAACTCGATGTAAATTGTTTGTGTTTTCGGTTTTCTGCATGTTTGTGTAAAATAGCTGAGGCAGAACGTAGCAAAAGGGACTAGGTAGCTGTGCTCGCACATATTAGAATGATATAGAGAGACCATTGAGAATTTGAGGGACCATTATCACCCGACCGATCACATTCCTTGGTCAGTACGTTTCACTACTCCATTTGGGTTGAGCACTGTTTCCGTATTAGCCCGGACGCACATAAGATGCGGAAACGTGCGGATTATTCAGACACGCGAAAATATACGGTTATATGAGAACGAATCAACCTGCTAGTAGTGAGAGGTTGTATTTACATTAGTAGGTTGGGATCATTACTATCGTTAATGCGTTTTGGCACGGTAACGGACATTCGTACATTCGCACGATGTTTCTGCATCCAGTGGGAGTCTGGGCTTAGTGCATTTGTGCTACTAGCTGTCTAGAATAACAATACTAGGTCGTGTTTTTTTAAATTAATTTTTTTATTTGAATAAAGTAACTTTTACATATTGCATTGTTTTCCATCGTGTTCTGCGTCTTAAACGTTAGCTATTTATATGTAATAATTTTGTGCTCTATAGATGTCTACTTTTGTGTCTGGAAAGTCTCATTTGTGCGAAGCTTTGTTTTCATCTTCAACCTCAAGAAAAGCGCTTCCGAAGCTCATCAAATGCTCTCTAGCGCTTTTTGGCGACAATGCTCTTTCATTAAGAACATGTCAAGAGTGGTTTAAACGATTCAAATCTTTGACGTCAACGACAGGGAACACGGAAAGCCGCAAACTTCTGCAACCAGGTAAAACAGTCACTGCTCATCTTTATCAATACCAATTAACGCAGTTATGTTAAGAAATCGCAGTGAAACGACCAGAATGGGCGGATCGACATGACAAGTTGATACTACTTCATAACAACACAAGTCCGCATGTCACACAATCGATGAAATACACACTGATGGTTTTAAATGGGAAGTCTTACCCCACCCTCCGTACTCTCCAGACTCCGTCAGATTATCACCTATTACGGTCAATGGCACATGGTCTGGCCGATCAGCGCGTTCAGAATCACGAAGAACTTCAAAAATGGCTTGATGAATGGATTGCCTCGAAATTTCTTTTACGGTGGCATCCATAAACTACCAAATCTATGGAAGAATGTTATTTAACAATGGGAATTATTTTTGTTTGTTAATTATTTATTTAAATGTTAAGTAAACATTTTTCCAATTCAATACAACTTTCTAACCGTAAAAAAACGTGGTGTAATACTTGTACGAATATGACGTGAATAAGGAAACAGTGCGCAATCCAAACGGAGTAGTGTGACGTACTAATCATGAAATATGATCGGTCGGGTCATAATGGCCTAATTTTTATAAAAAAAAGCTATATTTCGAAAACCAAGACACTTTCATCTATTTTTTTTGTGTGTAAATATTTTTCTAACAAAAATTATATTTCAACTAAAAATATATATTTATATAATTATAGCAAGTTATTAAAAATGAGATATATCGTCGACTTAAAGGTAAAACTTATTAACTAATATGAAGCTAATTCTTAAAAAATGATATTTTTTGAAAACAAGAGACGAACGAGTTATTTCAAGAAGTTCCTTTAAGTTTTTAACTAGCCTATAATCTATATTATTGCAACTTTTTATTGAACCATCTTTAAAAATGAAATCAAAATATGTTTCCATTAACTTTTTTTTATACGTTTTGGAAAATTTGTTATATAATTGTTTGGACGTTTTCCCACGAAACACCGAACTACTACACTTTTCTCGACGCGCGTTTCGCCAACCAAGTTGGCATCTTCAGAAGAAGATTAAAACTAAATTCTAGCCTACACACTTGCACTATTTATACTAAAGTTGTTGACCCGGTTCACTGAACCGTAACTATCTTTGTTTATCAGAGCAAACAGTGGACTGGTGGGTATCGGACCATTGTCCTTATTCATACTACTGTTACACTTAATGATTTCTAAACTTGGGCAACACAAGATTTGTCTGTTCTGGCATACTTCGAATGAGCCATGTGTTCTTTAAATCTAGTCAAAATAGATCTTTTTATTTGCCCAATATACTTTTGATCAAAAAGAGAAACAATTAATTAAGAATATAGATAAGAGTAACGGTTATTCAGTCCATTTAATAGATAAGTTAATAAGGAAGCATAAATTTGAGAGAACTCTGTACAATTCCACGACTTTTCGTAGAGATACTGACAATTCGAAATTTGCTTCGTTACCATATGAACCTAAATTCACCCGCGGACTAGATACATTTTTAAAAATATTAATATCAATTTGGTTTATAATTCTAAAAATAAACTACAGACGCTTTTGGGTAACCCCAAAGACAAAATCAACAATAACGAAGTCAGGAATATACGAAATAAGTTGTAAAGATTGTGATCAACATTATATTGGTCAAACAAAAAGATCTATTTTGACTACATTTAAAGAACACATGGCTCATTTGAAGTATGGCAGAACAGAAAAATCTTGTGTTGCCCAACACGCTTTTGACAACAACCATAGGATAGACATAAATAATTTGAAATTAATTAGAAATGTAACAAACAGTAGACAGTTGGATGCTTTTGAAAGTTTAGAAATCATTAAGTGTAACAGTAGTATGAATAGGGACAATGGTCCGATATCCACCAGTCCACTGTTTGCTCTGATAGACAAAGACAGTTACGGTTCAGTGAACCGTGGCAATAAATTTAGTATAAATAGTGCAAGTGTGTAGACTAGAATTTAGTTTTAATCTTCTCCTGAAGATGCCAACTTGGTTGGCGAAACGCGCGTCGAGAAGAGTGTAATAGTTCGGTGTTTCGTGGAAAACGTCCAGGTTTTTTGTTGGTTCCAGTACTCACTCCAGGATATAATTGTTTATTAAAACAATACTATGTGCTATAATATGCTATATATTACACATATATGTATACACCTGTTTGTTATTTGAACCAAAATAGTTTCATAAATCTTCAAATAACTTGGAATGAAACTTATGGTCTCAAAATATTCATTAATTTCAGAAAGGACTGCAACTACAAAAACAGTAACTGTTTTCGCAATCGTTTTTTACAATCTCAAATAAAAACAGGGTTCTTAAAAGAAACCGTTATATATTTTCAAAATGTTGATTAATTTAAATGATTATTTTATTTCTATAAAACTGAATCAATTACGATTGATAATAATAACGATTTTTTTGTTTGTTTTCAGGCTCAAAGTTCCTATGTTCAGAAGTAATAGCCCCCATAAGAAGCGAGGTGGATGACATCAGCCTAATTATAATAAACTTCGAGGACCTGACCACCCTACCCGCCCCTCGCTGGAAAACAGCCCCATCGGAAAAAATAGATTAAGTAAATGTAGGTAAATACGTAAATAATCTATATAATTTAATGGTAAATAAAACTGAAAGGAGTAAATAAAAGTTGATATTTTCGTAAAAAAAAAAAGAGAAAAGAAACAATTTCTTTCACTGCAACTACAAAAACATATACTACTAAGAGCTTCTACATCTACAGTAATCAGTTTTCTAAGCTAAATTATTGTGTCTGGCTTTATGATCTTTAACCTAGTTCTAATTTGAACAAATTATACGAGTATCACAAAGCCACTTATAGTTGGTACACTAAAAACTGTAAAATTATTTAAAATATTACTGAAAATCGAATAGTTGAAGCATCCGACACACAAAGATGAGATATTGCAGTGTTTCACAATTAATTTGATTGAGATCTTCTAGAGCGTTTATATTGAACATTCCTTACTTTGTACAATTCTTATGTTTCAGTACAATAATTATTTTGTCTTATATATCTATAAAAGTATTACAGAGTTTTAAAAAATAACTTTTCTGGACTACTTTATGCAAACTTATTGATCTGCAAAAAAACATATATATATATATATATATATATATATATATATATATATATATATATATATATATATATATATATATATATATATATATATGCAGGGTGTGCAGATCTCGATTTGCTCATTGGTGAGTAGCGACACCACATTCCCGAGCGTAGAGGAGACAACCTCGAGAAAAAACATGGGGTCTGAATCAGCCTGGTAACCCCCTTAATACCAGTGCTGTGCTCTGTTGGGCTAACGACCCAACAGATGCAAGACTTTCGTTACAGACCACGAAAGATTGGCTCCCGACATTGAACCCTCATCGGATGAGGGACAGGGACAGGTGGGAGGAGCCTTACCGGACGGTCCCGACGTTGACGAACCTGGCCGTGAATATGGACGCTTTAGGTGGACTGACAGACTACGAGATGACCTTCTGATCTGCTATGATCGCAGCGAACCGAATCGTAGGGGATACATGGCACGGTTGCATGCACAATGGTGCATTGTACATCCGGAACACCATGCTTTTTCTCAACAGAGCCTGAGAAATCAAGTGTCCTACCTACGAAGAATCGGTTATATAAGAGCGAACCAACATCAGGAGGTAGACCGGGAAGAGCCTTTACCATCACCGAGGCGAAACCGGTCTGGAAGATTAAGCCTGCTTCAGAATACCGAGATTAACTTGAGGACACGTAGAGATCGTATCAACATCAAGATCCCTATGAAACCACAAGAGTTAGCTGAAGTGGACGCACTAATAGACGATGAACTTCCGGAAGATGCAGACCTCTGGCAACTGAATGAGGCCGTCTACAGCGCCGCGAAGCGACTCCTACCGGAAGGGCGAAGTGAGAGGTCGCCTGAATGGATGGGAAGAAATAAGCGGCGACTACAACAAGTTGAGGCCAAAATTCAGTCGGCAAGGCAACAAGCTTCCCGGATTCAAAGTGTGATGGATTTTTGGCTGGCGGCAGAGCATTTACGCCTAAGATCAGGCGTATTGCCGCGTCATTACGGCGACACCATCACACACTAAGTCCACCGGTGCTGCAGACCATCAAGCAGCACTGTGTGGACCGCATCCGGATGCTGGGTGCGGTGAGGAGAAACCTCGTGAGACGGATCGAGAGATTTAAAGTTAATACTCTATTTCGGGAGAGCCCGTCTCGACTATTTGAGGACCCACCGCCTAATGTTGACAACCCGCCGACTGCAGAAGAGGTCGAAAACTTCTGGAAGGGAGTCTATAACGCTACGCGTCCACTTCGCCAAGACACTCCAGCACTAGTACACTTCGAAGCCTTTTGTAGGGAGGCATCAACCACCGCAAATCGAAGTGTGCGAGGCAATCCAAGAGGAAGAGGTCCGACAAGCTCTGGTCGGTACCAAAAATTTTGCTGCCCCAGGCCCAGACGGCATTAATATCTGGTGGTGGAAAAAGTTTCCATCCACCCATCGCCGCCTAGCCAGAATTTACAATTCTTGGCTAAATGAAGGGCAGCAAATTCCAAGTTGGATTGTCGAAGGACGCACTGTGCTTCTCCCCAAAAAGGGAGATTTGTCCGATCCCCGCAACTACCGGCCGATTACCTGCCTCAATACCTGCTATAAGATATTTACACGTATCTTGTATGTCAGGGTGAGGGGGGCGACTATGCCGGTGTTGCAAGAAATAAGTGAACAGCGTGGGGGAAGAAGAAACGTAGAGGGTTGTAGGGAGAACCTGGTGATAGACTATGCTGTCACCCAAGACTCAATCCAATATAAACGCAACCTCTCCATGGCTTGGATTGATTACCGTAAGGCTTTTGACTCAACATCACATCAGCTTTTGGTGTACTTGCTGAAAAGCCTTGCGGTGCCTACCCCACTAGTGAGATGCATAGAAAACCTATTGCCGGTTTGGAAAACTCGCTTTACCATTACATCGGGTATGCAGCGGGTCATAACTGAACCGGTAACGTTTAGGAGGGGCGTATTTCAGGGAGATTCCTTGAGTCCTCTCCTATTTTGCATCTCAATGCTGCCGCTTACCATTGCCCTGCGGCATACTCGTGGGTATATGTGTGGACCACCGAGGAAACCGGGGGCATGAGATCAGCCATTTATTGTATATGGATGATCTCAAACTATACGCCTCCGGGGAGAGAGACCTCCGCCAGTCTCTAAGAGTGGTAGACGAGTACACACGGGATGTGGGCATGGAATTGGGATTGGACAAATGCGCAGTGCTCCATCTCAGAAGAGGACGATTACCGGGTTTACCTGAGGATATGCAAATTGCCGACGGAAACGTCATTAGACATCTTGACGTTGGAGAGACTTATCGATACCTGGGGGTTGAACAACAGCGTACTCATGACGCCGCCCAGGTGAAAGAGGCTCTCCGCGGCAAGTACAGACACCTTGTCCGGAAGATTTGGTCTTCCCAACTCTCCGGGCAAAACAAGGTGTCTGCAACAAATATGCTTGCTGTACCGGTCCTGAGCTACTCCTTCGGAGTTGTGAAATGGACAGTCGGCGAACTGCGACAATTAGACAGGGACACCCGGAAGATGATGCATATGCATCGGGGATTACACCCTAGATCGTCCGTTCCCCGAATATACCTCTCACGTCATCGAGGGGTAGGGGACTTCTAAGCCTGGAGAGTATGCATGGTAAAGTGGTTTTGGGTTTGGCGTATAAGATTCTAAGGAGTTCGGACCCCCTCCTGTGTCTAGTGAAAGATCACGAACTAGCGGGAGCGGGGGAATTTATACTGAAGGCGGCGGGCACAACCGCTGAAAAACTTGGTCTCGAGTTTGAAATTAGACGAGGAGGTCGACGAGGTGTCAACGTTGAGTTGATTACCGAGTTACAACCGAATCGTCTAGGAGCCCAAATGAAAGCTGCCGAACAGAGAGTTCTGTTTGAGCAGCATGTTGGCAGACCAGTGCATGGTGGTTTTTATAGGAATATCGATGCGCTAGATCTGTCAACAAAGCTGACCTTCCGATATCTCAGGTCAGCAGGGCTCACATCGGAGACCGAGGGATTCATTTCGGCGTGTCAAGATGGCGTAATTAATACTCTGGTTTATCGTAGCCGTGTGATGGGTGTGCAGGTCCCAAATACCAACTGTAGGACCTGTCGCAAAGCGCCCGAGACCCTGACACATCTTTTGTCGGCTTGTCCGATAAAAGCGGTCTCGGCGTACACCCACCGACATAACGCGGCGTTACGAGTGCTTTATTATCATCTTCGGCACTCGTACGAGATAGACCAGGAGCCAGTGCCGCCTTACTTGCCAGGAGATATAGAGTCCGTTGTTGGGAACGAAAGATGCCAAATCTTTTGGAATTATGTGTTCCCAACCGTCAGGCCAATACACGCTAATAGGCCTGACATAGTCCTCCTCGATAAGCAGATCAAGACTATGTATGTTATCGAGTTTTCTGCTCCAGCAGAGCATAATATAGTCTTGAAAGAGGAGGAAAAACGGACAAAATATCAAGATCTCCTGTTCGAGCTCCGCACGCTTTACCCAGGCCACAAAGTCATGCTAGTTGTCCTCATCATCGGTGTTCTTGGAGGAGTTCGCTCTAAGCTGCTTTCAGAGTTAAAGATAATTCCGGCTTGCAGGATCTCTACGGAGTTTCTGTTATGCCGAATGCAGAAAGCAGTCATCTTGGGGTCATTGCGTCTACTTAGGGCACACGATTTTGGAACCTGCAGCTACTTACCGACCGGTGGGGAGGAGTAGCTGTGGTTAATAACTAGGATGTCCGGCTCGGTTGCTGCGGTGTTGTCGGAGCCCGCGGTGGCCCTGACCGGAGGTATGTGTAAAAAAAAAAAAAAAAAGTATATATATGTATATATATATATATATATATATATATATATATATATATATATATATACATAGGTATAAACCATTTACAAATATAACATAAAGTACCTAAATTTAAAATCTAAATCGACTGACTGAGATTTGCCGCATACAAGTATTGTAGACCTGCAGACATCAACATTTTGTCCATAGAAACGATAAACTAAGATGACACTATGATTGATCACCAAGTAATGTATTTTTTTGTTTTTATCTACAGACAGAAAAAATGCAGTACATTTTAGATAATCCAACAAAAATATATTAAAATTTTATGAGAGTATAATACACTTCTTATTGCGTGTTGATTAAATATTAAATTGCAATCTGTAGTTCTAGCCTACCTTTTGGATTAAAGAACGCTCCAAATGCATTTCGGGGTTTGCATTATTTAAAAGCAACCTTTCTAATGATATTTCCTCTCCTCTATGCTATATCAACGCTGCAAAAGCTTCTCAACACTATATCAACTCCTCCGTGTAAAAAAGCGTACAAATAAAAAGAACAGTGCAATACAAATATAATTTATTATATGAACGTGGTTTTCTTATTCGCACAGTCAATTTCTCTATAAAAAATGAGCCAACTACGCAAATAAAAGAATAAAGAATATTGCAAGTTGATAATTCAAAAGGACATTAATTTCACATACGACAAAATAAAATATAATGTAATTAACAGAGTTCTGTTGCTAATATTGAGCTGATATAAAAACTCTAATATTTCGGATTTATTCAAACTCTTAAATTGCAAATTACTAGTAACGCTTGTCTAAAATGTTACTAAATGAATTTTTATTTTACAAGAATGTATTCGTATTATATAATAAATGGAGCAGTGGTATTTACAAAATTATATATTCTGAGTTCAAGCAAATTAGAATCTGATGGCTAAAATTAAATGTTCTACTCCATAATTGTAACAATTTCATATTAAATATATTTTCAAATTTCAAATTAAATATATAAATATTTCAAAGTCAGCCGATTTGTTTGAAATTTGACATATCGATATATGTAATTACTTATTCTGAGCAGCGTTTGTCAGTAAAATATTTTGTACTATATTTTGTTCAGACAAAGCACTTTACCTTTACAGAAAATATGTAAATTACTCCTTTCGGAATCTACTTGACCTTTAAAAACTGGAAATATGACAAAAATATTTTTGTTCAGCAGCATGAAAAAAAAAATTTTTTTCATTTATCCTGAAACACGAAACACACTGTATACTAGTTAGGTCTGCAGACTCACCTTATTAATACCATAAGAGTGCTATTTGAAGCGTAAACTATAAAACAATAAACTAGAATTTGTTAATTATGTATTATTAAAACTATAATGAATTACAAAGTTGGAAAAATGGGAACTGATGGAAACTGATGGAAAAATATTGAAGTTTCCGGTTAGTTCAATGTTTGTTAGTAATATTTTTTTAGTTATAAAAAATATTTTGGTTTCCAGTAATAAATAATCATTGTTCTTAGTCAACATAAAGATGCCAAAACGAGATGAACGCTCAAAGAAAAGCAGTGCATTTCTGTAGCTATAAATTTTAGAGAAGCGTATAAATAGACACTAGCATGTCAGTGTATGAAAATATAGTTCTATATTTATTGCTTCTCGGTTTGAAACTATTAAAATGCATCATTCGAACTGCAGGCCTCCCTTCGGAGTAAAGAATACTTCAGTATATTTCATTCAGAGTTGTGTATTTTAATATTTGTATCTATTTAAATATATACTTTATATTTGAGAATAAATTGGTTACCTTAGGTTGTTATGAATTAATCCTAACGGTATTTAATTGATTGTAAATACTTGTAGATTAACCGAGAAACATTTTCAGAAAATTCTCCGGTTGCATTGAGATTCAATTAAAAAGAAAACTGTTCATTTCACAAATATATTTATTTATTTTTTTCTATTACGTTAAAAGTAGCTAATGCACTGCGGTTATAATTAAAATATAATAGACATTTTATTTCCTGATAAAAAGGGTTAAATCCGATAGAGCAAGGTCTGGAGAATAGGGTGGCTATGGAATAATCTGCAGGTGGAGAGACTGAATAGTTGTTTTTTTTGTTCTTCAAAATTAGATGATCCTCCGGAGCGTGACGAATTATTAATATCGAAGTGGTCATCTTTGAGACGAGGAAAATATTTTCATGTTGTATTTTTCCGACTGCGTTATCAAAGTAAACTGCACAACTGGTTTTAGTGATACCTGCTGTTTTTCTCCCCGATTAATCTCAAAAATGTTCGTTTTTTTCTCTATTTCCTTCAATGCATTTTATTTATTTTATCCAATAGATAATACAAACTATTTTGAGATTTAAAGTACTAAAGGAGTATATATTTAATAAAAAATATTAAGACATTAAAATAAAATAGATAGGTTCCCAAACTAACTAACCTCCCAGGCACCAATAGCGAATATTACAAAAATCACCGTACTTTTTATATATTTTAACATAATTTCTTAAAATATTATTTAAGGTATTACTTTCTTTGTTGTGACAGTGTCGCGTTTCCGTCCTTGATCCTTCGCGTGCACTCCTTAATGTAATGGCTGCAGCAGAAATCTTTATGCACACTGCATTGCCTCGTGTCGAGCTAGTTTTTCGGTTATAAAATATTATATTGGTGCATAGTTCGTAGCGTTTTAACAAAGTGAATTAAAAACCCATTAAAATAGTTAAACTGCATAAATTAACCGAAAATATATTCTGCGGCATTGGGGGGGGGGAAACTTGTTCCTCGTTGTTTGGAACTAATCTTTGATCTTTGACAACTTTGAAGTGTGGGTTCGTTGTTGAAAGGGATTCCTTGCAATTTGTTGTCTAAAAACTTGAAAATATGGAAACGTAATAGACTGGAAAATAGGATGGATATAAAATAATATTCTAATGGAACTCCTGTTCGCCACCTCATCGCTTGGCCTTGTGGTGGCCTTGATATTCCTTTGCAACGGTTTTCTTCAAAGTCAAGCTCACCATTAAGAAATGTCAAGGTCTTAAACTTAGTGGTGAAAGATGGTCGAGATACAGATATACTTCTCTACTCTCTTAGGTGGTCACTTTTTAAATGTTAACACAGACATTACGTCGTTGCAAATTTATTTGTCTATATGATCGTTTCTCTAGAATATTTACATTCAACATTTGCACGAATTATGTTTCTGTCAGAATTAAAACATGTCATTATCTTCTTAAGTGTAATACCACATCACCACCCAGGAAATAATGTAAAAATTGAATATACCGTTATCCATTCAAAGTTACACCTTTTGAATGCAATGTCATAAAGAAATTCCGTTCATGTCCATAGAGAATGTCAGTATTCCCATTATTTCTATCAAAGGTCTACTGCAGCTACAATTGCAGCCTTGTATAATTCTATTTACCTAAAACCGTCGTTGATCAGACAGGCTACATACATGCCTTCATTTCCCAGAGAAATACTAATATGTATAAATTCAATATTTTTCAGACTAAAGATATTTTGGAAAAATTCTTAGACATGTCAATTTTTATTACCAATGCGCGTATTACGCTATAATTAGAAATAGCAGTAAAGACACCACTTTTTTTGTACATGACACGGACTCCACTTTTATTCATATTTATTTATAAGTTTTCTGAAGATTTTTTATATTCCAAACAAATTAATTTCCAAAATACCGATAACATGAAGGAAATAAAACGATATGGATGTTTTCATTAACCAAGTAAATTTCTGTTTTAAAAAAAAAAGTAGTTTCCCTTCTTTCTACTTTAACGGAATTTCTTAACCATACCTCCTACATTGCGACAATGTCATGTTTCCGCTTTTGATCTTTAGTTGCAATATCGCGTGCATTCCAGAACTTACTTCTTGCAGCAGTAATCTTTATGCAGTCTGCATTCCCGCGAGTCCACGCTAGTTTTTTCAGTTAGTATAAAATATCTGACCACAATATCTGCCAAATAAATTTCACTGATTCAACCGTTCGAGACTTTATTTTTAGTACGTGTATCCCCGCTGTTTATTGACTTCCTGAGTTCTAATTTAGAAGGTCAACGGGACGGAACAACGCACGAGCTGCGTCAAAGTGTGTTGCCCACCTTGCGATTCACAGAAGCCAAGAAGGTTGATAACCAAAGTGGTTTGTAAGCCAGTGAAAAGGGAATACTTGATAGTAGTTATAAGTCAATGTTATTAGAATAAAATGGCTATAAATTGATACTCTGTAGGGTACTTTTCATCGTGATTATAGGGTAGCTAAAACATAGGGTAAAACCGAGTGAAAAGACTATTTTAGCGAAATATGAAATTTATGTTTTAACGATAAATTCGAAACAATATAATAAAATGTTTACAGATAATATACAAGTACGTCTGCATTTGTATGTCTAATCTGTTTCATAATGCTTATATGAGATAACTAGTACGTTCTTTGTCAATATTTGGTGGTAGAGATAGCAATTTTTTTAAATACATTTTTTAAATATGTATAATGCAAGCAATATCATCGAAATACTCACATATTTTAGTTTGACTTCCACATCCACGTAGTGGAGTGGTAATATAATATTCAAGAATAAGTACATTACAAAAATACATTGGCTAGATAGACCTAACATTTTCTGAAACGTCAATTTTAAGTTTAAGTAAAAAAAAAGAAATCTGCCTGTATGTCTGTGACTGAAATGCTGCAAGCTCTGCGGCTTGGAGATACACTACCACAGTCAGTGATGCACACGTAGCTGCCTCGGCATTTAACGGCTAAAGAGGCATCAAGGAGCTACAAACCCAGGTGTGTACAATTGAGGAAGAATTGTGTATCTACAGAGTTTTTGTAGAGCCAGATCAAGGTTTCAATTAAGAGCTAACTCACCGAAGGAATAGATATCAAGATCCAGGAGCTCAAACGAAAAAAATTTCAGAGAAGAAAAGTCGCTTCTCCACCCCCAGAGGGAAGATCTCGTTCCAGATCACTAGCCAGAGGTTCGGAAACGAAGATTAGTCCATGTTAGGAGGCGCGTGTCGACTACTAATACTCAAAGCCCCAAGATTTATGTTTCAGTTGAAAGTAGTAATGCAGAAAGAGAACTAGCACACGCAGGTGCAGGAAGTGTCCGAGCAGCTTTCCATGACAAATAAGTTGGCAAAATCAAAAGACAAGAACAGACCATCGACATTATGGACAGGCTGAAGAAGGAGTTCTACCTGTATTTAATTCTTCATCTGATACCTGCAATGAACTGTTAATGGCAACAGCAATACAAGTCTACGATGAATGGCCCTCAGACGAATTAAAGAAAAACCGAAATAAATACAACGACCTAAAATTATTCCGGAACTGGGTAAACAATGGAGTTCGAGCAACTTGGCAGGAAGTTTCCAGTTATGGTACGACTATCAGAGGATACTATGCTGAATGGAGTTTCCTTTGCTTTCGCAATGGCCTACTGCATCCAAAGTGGGAGAGTCCCGATGGGTTATCCACAGTCTACCAGTTGGTCTTGCCTTAAGCAAGAATCCACCATGTTCTAGAAGAACTTCACAGTAGCCCAACCGGAGGACATTTTGGAGTGACCAGGACTTTGTCTCGACTAAGGGGCCCATTTTATGGGGTAAACGGTCGCCAAGACATAGAAGAATGGCATAAGATATATAATTTATGCTCTGCTAAAAATAACCGAAAATAAGAAATCATGGTAAAATGACCTAGTGCACCTCTCTCCAATCAAGAGGCAGAAATTGTAGTTGAAGCGTTCATCGAGAATGTCGAAGAACGAATGAGAATGAGATCAAGGCAGAAACTTCGAATAAGAGCAGTGGCAAGAAGTGATGACAAATAGCATGCTTGCACGCCACAACCCAACCATATACTATTACTTGTCTGAATTTGATTCTGATCAATGGGACTGGGGCAAATTTGTGTCACTCTTCTTGCTGTCATGTAGAAGTTCCCAGTATGAATCAATTGGCTACATTCCATCAAAGCTGGAGCTTTGATGGTGAAATGAATCTCTCTACTGATCTCTTGCTTAGTCATCCACTAAAAGAAACTCAAAAGCGACCTCTTCTACAATTTGGGGAAGACCTGCGAGGAAGAATGGACAGTATTCACAGATTCGCCAGGGAGAAGCTGAAAACGCAGAGTGACAAAGCAACGTCTCAACACTACGTAAATAGAGACTGCATGTAAACCTGGTGATGCAGTATGGTTGTACGCCCCAAAGAGGATGAAGGAAAGAAGACCAAAACTCCAAAGACACCGGGAAGATCCGTACACCATCATCAAGAAATGGTCTACCGCATCCAGTTTTCTTCAAGAAGCAAGCCGAAAGTGGTCCAGCTGGAAAGACTCGCGAGGTACGCAGGACGCAATCTACCCGAATGGTTCGTCGTCGAGAATCCTCCGTCTAGGACTGGGGACAGTATTATTCGGGACGAATAACTAGAAAAGTGAATATTCTAGAACAGATCAAAATTATAAATAGCCGCGTTTTTCTTAGTTAAAAGTTAGTTGTAATTCGAATGTTGTAAAGTTGTAATGCAGAGTTGAAAAGTATTAATAAAAGTATGTATGTCAAGTGGAAAGCTGAATTATTTAAAGCAAAATACATAACAATACTTAAAACTAATATTACTTACAGAGTCATACTACTATGTAGGTTTTTCGTCACAATTACAACACGTGTTTGGGATAAAGAAAATATTATTAGTTACCATTAGTTAGTATCTTTACTAAATAATTAAATGAAGAAAAATGTAATCAAATCAAAATCGTAATAAATGATACAACCGGTTATTAATAACTTCACCTACGCTATGGCAATGTTATCGTTTTCTGTTGGAACCATCATCATTTATGGAAGTACATGACACACTTTTTTGCTATTCATGTATATAATGATAGCATAAGTCTTAATATATAAAAGTAATGATTTGTTACTTTATAAGCATTTGATCATTATTAATAATATTTTGGACGCCATTGAATGTCATGTCGAAGTCAACTGCCTACGTAAACTACAAAATTCTACAACATAACTCATATCAATTACACGAGTATATAAAAAAGGAGCTTTTTATTAGACAAATGTTGTAATTTTGGATTCAAATTTTGTTTACTATACACTCTCGTAGAATTTTAAATTATTTGATATCGCATCATTAACTAGTAGAAAAAACACATGTGTTTCTGAAAAAAAGTATCTGCCCTTTGAGGAAAAAGTGAAAAAAGCACACGTGATAATCTCCGTTATCGATCAAAAATCTTACACCTAATATAAAAAAAACTTCGCTTTTCCAATTTGTCGTAAAAATAGGGTGGAAGATATTATTGTTCAGGACAAAGTTCAAACAAAACGTGTCTCTTAATAATCGCTGAAAAAAAAAAACATAAATTGGAAAGCGTATTGTATTCATTTATATTAAAAAAGTAACATTTTATTATTTCCCTAGGATTATTGGATACAAAATCCCCAAACCAATTTAAGCAACTAGCTGCATTGCTTGAAAGAGAGTGCATTGATTGGAAAATAAACCAAATAGACCTATACAATATGGGATACCTTGCCAATACTGGATTAAATTATTTCAACATAGGGGCTCACTTAAGACTTTAGTCTTAAGTAGGGGCTCTATAGGAGCTCACTTAAGACCTTAGAAAGCTTTCTTAGTTTTTGGCCGATTTAAACTAATTTAATCTCCAAAGATCTACTTTTGGACGTTCTCTAGAATTTTATGATCTCTTGTGGCCATAAAGACATTTTTTTTGTTCAAAAACGAGTTCTTCAGAAAAATCTGAAAAAAAGTTATCGAGTTTAATTAAATTTAAAACTTCTGAAATTTTAATATTTAAAAAATTTAAAGCCAGAAAACATCAAAAGATTGATAAAATACATTTAACATTCCACTGATTCTAAAATGTACCTATATACATCAGTTGAATGAATTTAAAAAAAACACACACACAGAATGGGATATTGATTTAAAAACGTATTAATCAATGTAAAACTAAATGTGATGACGCTATTAAATGTGTGCAGTGATACCACCACTTAATGACATTGAGATAAAAACTATAATGGGATGTTTGATTGAATTTTAAATTTCGCGCCCGATATTCGTTGTTATGCAGTTGGCAGTAGATCCGAAATTTCCGTGTTGTATTACTTGACATTTGTTGATAGTTTTAAATTATCTGCACCTTACATTTGCTTTAATATTGGTTTGTGTGTTTTTTGAGTTTCAAACTTTTGTCTTGCATTGAAAAATTATTATTTTTAGAACAATCAAAGTGGTATATTTGTCAGTTGTTATAGTTCCGTTTGCGAAATGCCAAAATAATTAAACAGCTGCTGCCAAAAGTTATTAGCATGATACGCTATTTTGAAAAAAAAAACAGATAATCATGGTCCATTGCTATTCTTACCAGATGCTAGAAAGGTATAATTTAAATATAAAATGAAAATATAAAACCACAGTTCAATATGTTGTTTTAGCGTATAGCAAGAGCCCTAAACTTGAATGTTTCTAAGGTTAATTATATTTCACAAAAAGCAACAAAAAATGAACTTTCAAAATCACCTAGAAAGTGTAATCGTACCAAAAGGGTGACAAATACTGTAGTATTAAATACAAGTGCTAATTGTAACATTTATAATAATTTATATGTATGTACAAAAAATTTAACTGCACTATTTATGTTTATTTATACTACTAATGGTGTTTGTGAGAAAACCTTTCATTTTTTTATACATTTTTTAAAAAATCTCAAAACTTCCGTATGCCTTTTTATACTATTTTTTCCTCCCTTTAAAAAACACCTTTACCAACTTTCACTACCAATTTTTCCTGCTCTTTTTTTGTACTTGCAGATTTTTGCACTTTGTCTATTTACGCACCAATTTATTTTAAAATATGTACACTTATTTATTATTTATCAATTACTTGTTAATGTTGAAAAAATTAGTTATTTAACAATAGATAAACATAAAGAATCCATCCATATGCTAATCAAAATTATTTCCAAATACTGAATAATTTTATAACAGTCTGGCATCAGTGTGGTCTAAATCTTAAATATGTGTTTGATAACGTGTATAAGTTTTTATTTTGCAAGAAGTATATATTTAAAAAAATTGTAATTTTTGTATTTAAAAAGTACATTAACAATCTGTTGAATATAAATCAGTTGGGGTCGATTGGATCAATGGAATTGTTAAGGTTGCCATCCATTCGTGAAAAATGCCCCGTAACATAACTAGGGATTGCAATCCGGAAAACGGATCCGGTAATCCGGCGGATCCGGCATCATAAGACATCTATCGGATCCGGCACCAATTTTCCGGATCCGGTCATCGGATCCGGTAAATTAAAAAAAAATACACAAAACATGAATTTATTGACAATAAAACCGACTATTGTACGAGTAGAAGCAGAAAGGGCCTTCTCGGCCGCTGGTTACATTTGTATCTCTGTAAGAAGTCGATTGGAAGATGATAAAATTAAAACTATTTGTTTCCTAAGATAATTTTTTTCAAAACCAAGTGATTTTTTTATTATTGCTTTACTAAAAATAATAATTATATTTACAATAAATAAAGTATGTTAAAAAAAAACTATTATTGTGACAATTGTGCTATTAATTAAACTGATTTTTGGTGACGGTCATAATTATAAGAATGAATCTGCCTGGCGTACCTAAATTACCTAATTATTGTGATCTCAGTTGATAAGCTTGATTTTAGTTTATTCTGACAGCTACTTGTCAAAAGACAAGGTTCATTTTGAGCTTCAACATAACCGCTATTTCCATCTCTCTCGTTCATAGCCAGATTTGACGCCATTTTTTTTATGGATTTATAATGTAATGTAAGTTACATTACAAGATATCATTGATGTTATTTGTGAAATCTAGTAAGTGAAACTGAACTTAACCGCCCACCATTATCTAATTATTACTAAACTAATATAACAATTACATTTTAACTAGTTACAATATATCTACGAAATTTTTATTGCTGATTCATACGTAAATGTTGATTAATTATAACAGTGTAAATAAAGTTGATGTCATAAGAAATAAACGTTTTTTTTCTTATATACTCTGTAATACATTCACTTGATCATCTTTTATACAGTTGATTTTGGAATGAAAAAGCAAAATGGTTTCGATGGAACCAATACGACCGGATCCGCCCAGATCCGCCCGGATTGAAATTGGTGCCGGATTGCAATCCCTAAACATAACGCCCGAACATTGTTACCGAACCAATAGTTCATTGCGAAGGGTTGTGTAATTTTGGTAGTATGATTTACATTGTACACGTGATTACTCAACATAAAAAAGTTACCCTTGTTGAACTGGTTACGTGTAACATACAACAGTTGCCCGTCTCCATTATCTGTAACGTAACATGTTTGGTGTTATGTAATGGGGCATTTGACACAAATGGATACTGAACTTTAGGGTTATTCGAATCATTAAGATCAATGGAATCAATAGGATCCTTGGGGTTATTCGGGTCTCCGAATTGCAGTCAATGCGATCATTTAGATCTATGGTGTCATTATAAATCATTATTGTAGAACACAAATTATTATCCATTTTGTTGAAAATTTTGTACTGCTACAACATGAAGCGATCAAGCAGTGGAGAGTTAGCAAGTTAGCTATCAAGAACGGAACAGGTTGATGCAATATTTATGTATGTATTTTATAAAATACCACATTATGAAGATCGTCCAATAAATTAAGATACTCTGTGAATTTCATTCATAGATAAATAGCCAAAGTCTGAATTCAAACCAAATATTTTTTTTTGTTATTATATATTTATGTTTTTGTTATGATGTTATATTAGGTACAGCTGCTTCTGATGACGTCCTTATTAATAGAGCCCGTACTAACCTTATTAATAAAGGCATCTAAACTGTTACAAACTTATTATACCTAACTGTTGCAAAATACTTACCCTCTTAACTAATTGGAACGTCACAAACTAGATAAGGTACGTAAAAAACTTGTCAGGTACGTTTCAATGGTTGCCTCCTTGATGTTCGACGTGATGAAAAAATATTTTTATATTGTGAAAATGACCTTTCGACATCTACCGATGTAATATTCACATACTTAAAGTAGTCTCTGAATGCACTTAAGGGCTATGAAGATGTACCATCACAAATTTGTTTCAATCTCGTGAAACCGGCGTCTTACACTAGGACACTGACTTCTTGATAGTTCAAATTTTGTCGATTCAGATGAGTGCAAAGGAAGGTTCCGTCTACCCAAAGAGCCGTTTTGGGTGAAAATCCACCCACTCAAAAAATGTTTGGAGGGAGTCAAAAAGAGGGTGATGGGACGCAAATGAGGATTTGAGGGAGACAGACAACTAGGAGTATGCCAAAAAGGGTTCAAGCATCCCCAGGAATGCTTTCAGACATCCCCCCGCAGATTCCTACAAGAGCGGAACCATGAGATCGGTGTAGGTGTGGTTTGGAGGGCTGCTTGGGTTGTCAAAGGGTGAAAGCGATTTGTGGCACTCCACACCAAATTTTCAAATTGAGGTCAAACTACGCAAAACCCAGCTTAAATGCAAAGGGGTGGCTTACGGGGTCTGTAAATAGGTCGAAGAGATAGGAAAGCGACCAAATACACAAAACTTATTGAGGAGGTCTTAATGTGTGCCTGGATGGCGTTAGGTTTTTACCCGACAGAGTCCTTCTTAGTCCATCCTGTATGTCTCTGAAATTGTCGTCAAATTTTGATAGCAACAGGCACCCAGTCTATTTCGATATGGGGACTAGTGCATTTTGACCCAGCCTAGACGAAACCCTGATAAAAGTGCCGACGGCAGTACTGTTTAGTCGATCGGTGGCCGATCTCTACTTATTTTACATTTAGGGTACCAGATGTAAAACTCACAGTATTCACTTTTTAAAATTGCTCAAATAGAAGGCATAATTGATTGCGCACTTAAATGCTAAAAAGTGTTTGGTACTTTATTGAACGTACTTTTTCCAGTTGGTAAAAACAGTCTCTAATTTTTGATAGAACTGTTTACAAGGTACGCCTTGCTCCAAATTTTCTACAGTATTATGTTGCACACTAAAATTCATGAAGTTTAGCAAGTGATATTAGAAACAAATACCAGGTAGGAAACAAACTTAGTGGTATATCGAAAACACGGAACCAACCATTAGGAAAGCAAAACATGAAAGTAAACCTTAAAATCCATGGTATATCGATTTATTTACTTGTGTAATTAGATCGACACCTTGAGGTCGGAATTTGATTTTAAACCCTTCGGCACGTCGGACATAAGATTTAAATTAGTTCAAACGTACGTATTCCTTCATTCAAAAATTATGGATAATGAGTTTTGCATCTCCCTCATTATAGAATTTGAAGCAATTGCATGTTGAAACAGAGATTCATTAGTAAATATTCCTATTGCCATAAAAGTAGGTCTTAATAAGTTCTATTGTCGCGTCGGAGGCTACTTTGATTTAAAATATTAATTAAACACTAAGAAAGTGTAGGAGAGTTATAGTATTAGATACTCTGTGTATTCAGACCTAAAGTGTAGGCGATGGACAAGAAAACGTCTTTTGAAATTAAGGGGAATAAGTTTTCAATTTTGTGCATGTGTGGTTTATACGTTGACTAATCAAACTATTAAAACGCTAGTATTGATTTTTGTAGGTAGACAGTATTGTTGTCTACATCTTGAGGAGCTGGTCCACAACTTGAATTTCTACTAGTTCCATATAAAAGTTGAAGTAAAGTAAAATATTAATGGTTTATAGTGAAAATAAAATGTATTTGCTTTTGTTGCATTTATATTAATTTTCATATTAAATGTTGAAGCAAACCTAATTTTTATGTGTAAAAATGTTATTTTTCTTTTAACTTAAACGTTTATTTTCCTTTTCATAATTCGCAAAATTAAGAAAATAATTCCAACTTATAGGCCAAAGGAAATAATAAAAAAACGTTTGAAGGATAAAAACTAAATTATGCGATTGCTCTTTGAACTAAGGCATAGCCCTGAAACTTTTCAACGTAGCACGACTATTAAATATTCTGCATCGCGATTTGATTTATTTTTCTTTCTTGAGCTGTACTTTGTAGAATAACAAGAAATTTGCCTATTTTGTTTCTCTATTTACTCCATAGATTTCATTTGATTTGTAAATGTATAAGTTCCCAAGCCATTCCCAAGCAAGACTGTCGGCTCCCACTTTTACTTTAATTACTCTTCAACTACTGTATCCGCCATGGAATGGAGAATTTTTATAAACATAAAGATTGTATTTGTCACGTAATTGAAAAATACGGTTAGTTAAAAATTTTTAAAATTTTTTTTTTGTTTCTATATTCGATAATATCAGATATTAATAATGCTGCTTAAGTTGAGTGTAATTTTAGATCAATTTTTTACCAAAGATTATAGATGTTTTAAAATTTTTATTTATTACAAAGTTACAGAGAGAACTGATCTGATGGCATTCTCCCGGAATAAAAATTACGTTAATAGAGACAGTATTTGTACCATGCAAATGTTCCTAAAAATCTCAATCGGACTTTGATTTAAATACTCAAATCAGTTGAGGCTAAACTCCTATTATGTTGCTTAATATATCCATGTGATAAATTAGGACTTACTTTATACCCCAGAGATTTCAACACAACATATTTAGAATCTTTTTGACGAACTGATTCGAGGAAATTAGCGATCACTTATCAAAATTCAGTGATCAATTGTCTTACAGACTCACAACATAACACATTAAAATATCGACCCCAAAACATATAGAAATGCTAGACCTATTTTTCAATTTGTAAAGGATCGTTTTGCAATTTTTGTAGTAATTTTTTATTTTAGGAATGAATTGTCACTGATAAAGATGATCAACAAATTCGGAATCAGAGACTATGAAAACATAGATTTTGTATTCAGGTTTAATTTCACAAATTGTAAATGATAGTTCTCGTGATTTTTAGCCATATTTTTGGTTACGGAAAAATTGTGAGGTAATGCAATCAAATGAGCACCGGATTCGGATTCGGCGATCCTGAAAACATGTGAGTATGGTGATTTACATACATTAGCGAGCAGATTTTTCTCCGTATATCTATGTTACTAAGAAGTAAAATAGGCCACAAAAACATAAGACAGGGGAATCGCAAAATCCAACCACAAATAACGACGTATCGATGTCATGTGTGTGCAGATTCTCGTTACATGTAAATTTTCATCTTTTAGTAAGAGTGAAAGAGCCTAGAGCTAGCATATTGGAAGTATCTCAGGGCAAGTCAAGAGTGGTGTCATTCGACTTAACTCGTCAAGTAGGTTGCGAATAGGTTTTTATTGGTGTCGAATTATCCTGGGCATAAACTTGTACCGAAATTAGAAAATCCCAAATAGAATTCTTATGAGCCGTCACTGGGAAGCAGTAAGTCTTTCCCGCTCGAGTAACATGTGTTTAAACACCCATGAAAATTTAAAATCTAAATTTAAGTCTAAAATTTATTATGTGTCATTATTATTTTAAAATTATTAATATAGTCGTAACGTTTATCAAATGAACTAATAGGGTTTGTGTTAAGTTGACAGAGCGAGAGCGTCATTCCGGCAAAGTTTGAGGTTAGGATCGAACAGAGGAAGAGGACCGAGGCTACCTGGTTACCTTACGCCGCCTAGTGACGTCACAGCAGCGGAGGAAGAAGAAGACACTTTGGAGCAATGGTAAGCCTGATATACTTGTAGTTAACTTATATTAACCTTGAAACTATATAAGTTTCAAAGTTAAAATATGTAAAGAAAAGAAATGATTACTCTCAACATAAATACAAACGTTTTCAAAGTGAATTAAGTAGGATTTTAAGGTACATTTTAATTATTCATAAATGTAGGTAATATTTTATATTATCTAATTAATCATAAATGTAGACAATGTTTAATAAGGGCGAGATTATCCTTTCGACGCACTTCCATCTAACCATCTATAAACCTACAATGATACACCCCTGTTCTAATAGAGTTGCCAGGTCTGTTTTATGTTTCGTGTATGAGGGGTCTTCACAAGGAGAGCCGCTCACTGAGACCTCTGAGCTCATTGTGAGCAACCCCACGTTTAGACGAGGCCATCTGAATTTCAGATTTCCAGATACCTGAAGAATAGATGAATAGCTCTCACAGACAAACCCGGGTAGAGGCAAATTATATAGATAGGAGTTTCCTCCTCTTCTCCACACATCCTATAAGTACCATCGACTGTGTCGCTGATGATATTTTGCTTGGCCGATGATATGATGGTTCACAATGTCCTGAGGCAATTCATGAGTCCTGTGTCAATTCACAGTGTCCTGTGAATAATCCCACAGTTTCCAAAAGTCTTAGCACTTCCATGCTGCTTTCGAGTCACGGCCCTTAATAAATAGTTCTGACAAAAAAATAAAATAAAAGAGAAATAAAAATTCTGACTGAACCTTTTTTCCATTTACCTCACTTTTGTAATGGCACATGACTCTGAGTATGGTTTTATATCGGTTTTGGGAAACCCCGAAGAGTCAGCTCCGGCCCAAGAAAACACATGTTTGAGCCCTCCTTTGTCAGTGTAAATGTCATTGCCCGTGTCTCTATGACCAGAATGTACAACATTTTGGATAAATACAGCTAATTCCCGCATTATGTTGTGCCATTCCTAGACAAACCTCAAGTCTATGCCTAACCAACCCTCCATGCAACCCTCCTTGCAGCGCCAACAGTTAACCGTGACTGTCGGCGTATAAGTTGATTCCTCTGCAAATTACCTAGTTCTGTCTAGATTCTACAGGTATTCAACATGTTAAAGCGTGCATTTCGGTCTGGAATACTGTGGCATGTTTGTGCAATGGTTTGTGTAGATTCCAGATCCTGATCTTTCCTGCGAAATTGATCCGTCTGCATACCAAATAAGCTAGTAGTCGGTTTTGTGTTTTTTCGCCTCGTGTTACAAGTTATCCTCGAACCCGCTGACAGGAGCGCAGAATATGACTCAGATTGCCACACTACATTACCAGCCACTAGATGCCACTGCCGAGAAAGTTCACATATCGGATAAGGTCACCCATCTGAAACGCAACCCCATTGAGCATTGTGCACAAACATTACAACATCGAATGTCGCGTTCAGATGAAATACTTGCCATACTATCTCGCTCTGGCAATATAATTTACACTGGTGTATTAGTGGATACACATCAAATCCTGAATCCAGTAAGCTTTATCGCTTGTCTGGCTGTGATTCGAACGACTCGCACATAGGGATCTTCAATGGAAAGACGTTACTTCCACGCTTTGTGACTAAACATATCGATTTGTGGCTAGCAAAATTTAAATTTCAACCATCACTATAAGGAGTTGACGCTTGCCCTTAACAATCTGAGAGTGACCGTCCCTTTTTCCTCGTCATCTGAACGCCGATATGAATCGTTCTCTATTATGGATAAGGACGTGCTCACACACACATACAACAGAAACGACCGCTGACGCTAATAGCGAGGCAAACACCATTTCCCGGAGGAAAACACGCTCTTCCACTCAACTGTAATGGTATTGTTAATTATATATTTCTGAGCACTGCTACTCGTCGGAACCAGACAACACGAGACAGCGGCGTAACAAGGTAACATTTAACGAAATACAAGGGAAGAATGTATATGTTTCACAGATTTAAATTTCTTGGCAATGCTATAGTGAAGGTAATATTTTAATTACGATTAAAATATAGAAAATTAAAATAAAAATAATAAAATAAAGAAAACTTTGTTATAATAGATGGTCTTTACATGAGTACTTTAAGTATATATTCGTGACATATATGTAGAAAATTCAATAAAAATGTATAGTTCTCTATGACGATGTGTGTTTGTTATTGTTATGTATTGGTATATTGTTATTGACGATGTGTGTATTGATACATTGTGGTTACTTAAGATGTAACTTATATCAAAATCTAACTCAAGACACCTTGGATTCATGTGGATTGATTAAATCTTCACACTGATGAAATCTAATAAGGTCGAAATCTGGATATGTGGTTTATGAAATTAAATGGCGAGTTAGGAGGAATTATTATTTTGATTAAGATCAAGACTAAAGTATAGATCAGGAGCTAGTCGAATAGTTCTAATCACCACTGCGTCTAGTCTATTGTTGTTCTCCCATTTGATTTAGAGCACCATACCCAGCATGGTTTTTTATTGGACCCTGCAGCCTCTCTTGATAGAGGATATTTTTTATAACTATTAAATTTTATTTTTTTCCTTCCCGAGAATTTGAAACCTCAGTTGTATTAGGCTTTCTCACTTTTTCTTCTCACAGCACATGAATGAGGTTTCCTTTTATTCCAAACAAAATCTACATGTATCCTCTACCAGACTTGTTAAACTCGTATGTTTGTTTAGTCGGCAATGACCTGTTAGTATACTTACTATCATCCTAATAACCTTTCTATTTTATCTATTTGGTCTTATTAGGTCTTCTGTAAATTTGGACCATTGTTTTTTTTTATGAACAATTTCACTAGTAGTTGTCTTGTAAAGTTTCTTCACATTCTCCACAACTTGTTATTTATCCGTTTACGTATGGACGTTTTTATACATAATTTAATATGCCTTTAAGACTGTCTTTTCATTACATTTATGATTACATTACTTATATAAATGACTAGTTCTCAATTCTCTGTCAATTCTCAGTGGATCGCCGCCACTTCAACCTGAAATATTGTTGCAAATTTACCTACAGTTAGCGTGATGTTTGTATACGTTTCTTTGTGGTAGAATTCATCGGCAGAATATTTCTATTAGCGTGAAGTTTGTAAGATATTCCGTCATTTCTTATCAATCGTGTCACGGAGCACACGATCATCCATTATTTCGCTTTCGAAAACAGAGAAACAGAGTGCACAAATGTCGAAGATGAACATAATACGTGCCACCGACGACGGAAAAAGACGAGTTGCTTCCTCTGATCAAGGAGAATCCAGAGGCGATTACCCGCATGTTCTCGGAGACTCCTGGCTGTTATTTGGGAACAAATTAACTTGTTCAATTGTTATTGGCAACAATTTAACGTCGTTCGTCATCTCCAAAAATTAATACCACACAAGTTTTCACTCGATGGATTCTACATTGGTTGACTAAAATATCATCGCGTAGCATAGCGTGACTATTCGCTAGTCTCTTCTGCCCTCTCCTCTAATCACACCACAGTGAGTTTCCATTTGATCTGGTGACCGAAGATAAAAGCGATAACGATAACATGGACTAAGAGCCACCAACCTCTCTAAAACCCAGTAACCACCATATAATCTTCTCCTTGCTGCTGTTGATAGTTCTATCAAAGCGAAAAGTATGGTGGAACCGCTTCCATGTACGCCAATCAGCTCCAAAAGTGGTAGTTGGGCTACCTTAAAAAGCTCCGGAGACGCTCAAGCGCCTATTTTCTCTATGACATCGTGCGAGTCTATGTGGCAACACCCACTTCATGCAGCAAATGAAGAAGCATCAATAGTGGACTGGCAGACTTTATTCACTGGACTTATCCCCCACCAAACTACTGCAAAAGATCAACGAATTTGATGTCAAATCGGACATCGATGATTTCTTCAAATCTCAGTTGCCTATGTTCTTAGCCATTGAGCTCAGGTTTTTGATAATTGTGGTAGTTGCATCCACTATTGCAATACTGTTTCACTAAAGTTATCAACAAAATAGAATTATAATTATACTATATAATTTTTCGACACAACTTCGAATCAGCCTAACAGTAGTAGACACCCCTCTTAAGTACCCCAGCAACAATGTCCATACTAAAAGAAAAGTACGAGTATAAGTATAACGACGCATTTGTTAATATTTATTAACAATTTTGTTATAAGCTGTTTACAGCTTACAAGAATTACTTAAACAACTTAAACAGCTTATAACAATTTTGTTATAAGCTCACGTGATGAAATAATAACTTATATAAAGATAACTATTTAAAATTTCGGTATAATACAGGTATAAATTGTCCATGTCCAGCCCCTGCCACTGGCTGTTATTGCGCGACCTCATCGGTTAACAAGCATTTATTAACACTAATTCTACAGGTAATGACTTACCGCTGATCTGAACGAACTGACAATGGATACATTATTCATTAGGAGAAAGTCGATTTCATTTCCATTAAACGAATGAAAATCGAATTGTCTATGAATGCGAAAACATAAAGGTTATATCCGTTATCAGTCGATACACCAGTAGTTAATATAATTATCTAATGCAACAGTAATTAAAACTTCTTTCTAGTGCTCGTGAGATAAAAAATATTTGTAACTTGATTATTGCAAAAAATTTTGAATTTTGATACATATAAATTTGTATAAGTAATGTATAAAGGGGTGTAATTTGAATTTAACATGGTACTTGGAATTTGTGTTACCAATTTAAAAAATATGGTGTTAAACCACAATACCAATGCCACAAAAAGTGATCTTCCGACACTATTTTATTCCCATGTAAGTTAACTCGCCTAGAGTCCTAATCCGTAGTCAGAATCATTGTCTTATCAAGACTTTGTATTTACTTGACTTCTTATCTGCCCCTTTTACCTTTATTTTTAACAGGATACTAAAAAAATCGTGTTTTCCTGCATCATAGAAAATATCCATAGTTTCTACTGTTTACAAAGAAGATAATAGAAATGAAATGATTAATTATGGACCAGTCACTATTATCTGTAACTATTCGATAGTATTAGGAGTATTGCTGCATACTTTCCTATACAGTCACGTATCTAGTATCACATAGTGAGTAGCATGGTTTTATGAGGGGATCTACCATGATGAATATTGCGTGTGCAACCCAGTTTATCAGTGATAAATTTGATCAACTTAGTCAAGGCGATGTAATATTGATTTTCGAGTGTTCGATAGACTTGACCGTTAGAGAAACTAAATATGTTTGGACTTTTGAATCCATTACTACAACTTTTTCAATCGTGTCATCAGATCTCAAATTGTGAAATACCATGTTTATAAATCCGTGAACTTCCTAATAGTATAAGGTTCTATCGGGCTCTTCCTATTTACCATATTCTTAAGCGGTATCACACCAAATGTATAAGTCAATTGCCTTATCTATGCAGATAATCTCAAGAGATATGGGAATCATATCATTCACGACTGTTGCTGTTAACCATTTTACAAAAACACTGGACAAAATAAATCAGTGATGTATCTGTAATAATTTGTCGCTAAATGCATCTTCTGTAATCATATAATTTAGCATCAAGTTCCATTCGACAGAAAATGAAACCCTATCATTTTCACGTATCAACTTAACAGTACATCTCTTCAAAGACCTGATTGCATAACAGATCTTGGTGTAATATTCGATCCCAAGTTAAATTTCTTACAGCACATAGAAACCATAGCAGCTTACATATATACATATACTAAAATGTATATTTCGTTGTAGGAAACTCACAAGGTTTTAGTAACTTTACTCTACGATTATTATAGGTTGGTGATATTTGTATGCTCAAAGTTAAAATTAGTTTTAGTTGTTTGGATTCCAATCTATAATAGCCATACTGAGTCCCTAAAAAAATAAATCACTTGGGATTCCCACACAATTTATTACTTATACATTTTAATTTCCAAGACATGACAAAAGGAAGGTCAACATACTAATTTATGCATTATTATATTATCACTATTATTTTCTTGTGTTATTTCAATATTAGTTTATGTACCCATACTTGTAATTCTTTGTAATATTTATTGTTTCTACATGTTTATATATATTTTTCTTTTCCTTGTTGTATGTATACTGTGCCAATATTTATGTTGTTATACTATTTTATCATTACCTATTTTTTTCATATTATCTACCTAATAATTGGGTCTAGGCCTGTTAGATATGTGTAGAAATTAATAAATAAATACATTTAGAAAAAAAAATATTTCGCAAATGCTTGTTTTCTCATTACTGAAATATTTTGTAATAGATGTAACTTTAAGAAAAATTAAAGTTTTGTAAAAACTATAGGATTAAAAAGTTTTTATATTCACATGGTGATTATAAAAAAAAATATTTGACAAATATTTTACAGTCTGTTTACAAGATTTTCTGGGGTTGGGCGCTAAAAAAGATTTTTTTTGCGGTTAAAACAAACGAACGAGCAGATGGGACAATTTTGATCTACGGATTCGGATTTAGTGGGTGAAAATACATAGAAATATACTAGTTCGATCCTTTTGTGGTGCTGTGTATTTAAAGGAATACTTTTAGCAAGACGTCGAATATATGATCATAATGCAAAAAAATTGAACGTTTTCCACGAAACACTGAACTTAGAAGATTAAAACTCAGTTTTAATCTTCTCATGAAGATGCCAACTTAGTTAGAAAGTTATAACTTAGTTAGAAGTCGAGAAGAGTATAGTATACAAGTATAGTATACTTTTCTCGACGCGCGTTTCGACAACTAAGTTGGCATCTTCAGAAGACTAAAACTAAAATAAAGTTAAATATTCTTGATCCGCATACAAATCAAGTTCAAACTTGAGGGCTCTGAACTCCTTAAGGGCCACTTTCCAATGTATGTATACGTGCAATGATACGTCGAAATAACCAATAAAACGTATTGGTTTTCGATTAGGTGGAAACGAGACCAAATCTTTATGTGTTGCACTTATAGGAGATTTATATTTATGTCTCATAATCATGGCATCAACCACATCACATTGACCAAATGGAATAATATAAAATTATGGAGCTCTAACTATAACAATGGAGTTCAGCAAACAAATAATGGAGTACGTCATAGACGTGATCCAGGATTAAAAAGGCAGCCGCAATCCAATATAGAAGTTTAACACTGTTTAACAGTGGTTGATAAATAAAATAAAATATCCTACGACTTGTTTAGCATACGGTTTGTTTAAGCTAATAAGCAATTTATTAATTTCTATTTGGTTACGTGAATCTGTGCAAAAAAAGTTATTGGGTTATAAGTTTAGTTGACAGAATTAAATAATCCTTTATTTAATCAGGAACATTATAATATCAACACGCTGTGTCCGTAGCGTTGTTCCTGTTACCTCATATATCAGTAGTTTTAGTAGATTTTACTAAATTTTAATTCTTATTAATCAATAATGTGAGATTTAGTGAAATCTACTGATTTTTTAGGTAATGAAACACATCAAAATATGTGCACTTTTTATCTGCACAAACGCATAAAAATAGAGCCTAGAGAGAACAATAATGCTCGGTACGAAGGTCGTCAACAAACTAAATGAAAAGGTGCTGATAACTCCAGCGTGATAGTTTAATTTCCATATATTTACGGGATTCAGGCACATCCATTTAAACTTTAGATCAGCATTTGTATTCAGAAATGTTTTCCCAAATAACGGAGATTCTCACGCTACCGCTGACTACCTCAATTATTGTGTAGGGATAAGCTACTTGCGTGCAAGCTTGTCGTTCTGAATAACTTTGCCAGTCTTTAATGCTAGATTTGTTCATTTCATAATGCTGGATGATTTCATTATTTATTGGTTGGGCTATAACAATATATTTATTCTCTATGGGTACAATTTTACATATTCCTCCCATTTTCAGCCCACTGACAGCGAATTCTCCAACGCCTATACTCGAACAGACTTGGGTTTCAAAGACGGAAGTGCCTACGGGAACAACGCAAACCACGATTCCAGTACCTGCTCAACAGAAAGACTACACGGCACTGACGATATCACACAGTGCCCCGGCCAGCCACCAGGCCTCCTTCGAAAGGGGCGAGAGCGTGGAGAGGTCTAGGCCAGGAGCGACCACGGCTGGAAGTAACAATAATAGCAGTAATAACAGTAGGTAAGCCTAACCACAGCCGATTTTAAACAAGCCACGAAGTAAATGTGGCAACGCCGCGCCTTACCTTACTTGAAAACAACTTCCTTGTACCTTACTTATTTCTGTATAAAGGAAATGAGGGGTGAAAAATATGAATTTTTCAAAATTTTGAATTGATTGTATCGGTTGTACCCGTACCTTAATTGTTTGTACCTTCAGGGAGAAATAGTGTTAGATGAAAAATTAAATTATACGTCTTGTAGTTCCGGTACCTCTTAAAATTTTTTATAAATAACCTTCTTTATTATAGTTCGTTTACCTGAAATGTAAAAGTATTTAGTAAGTTGTTATTTTTACCTCTAAAATTGTACCCCTACAAATCGTACCGAAAATAGTCCTTATTAGTTTGTTTGTACCCTCTTAAAATCTTACCTCTACAAATCGTTGTACCGCCTTAAACATATGCCTTCTATTATTAATAGTTTTGTACCTCTCTAAATTTACCATGAAAATCTTAAATTGTTATTTCGTGTACCCTCTTAAAATCGTTTTTACCCCTACGAAATTTGTAGCTGGAATCTATATTGTAGTTTCGTTACCTCTAAAATCGTGTACTCTAGAAATTTACCCATTAAAAAAAACCCTTAGTAAGATGTTCGTTGTATTAAAATGTTTTACTCTAAGATCGTTTACCATTAAAAACAGTACCTTCAAAATTGTTATGTCTTACCTCTTAAAATCTTGTACCCTACGCTCAGCTGGTAGGAGAAAGAGAAAAACCAGTCCCCTACCACCCCAAGGAACGTCCACTGCCCTCGAGGGGCGAGCAGGCTCACGGCATGTACAAGTTCATTCCGTAGTATAAAGATAAAAAATCCGCGAGAAATAATAATTAGGTCGAAACCAACCTCAGTAAATTTGAAAAAATATCCTCGACTAATTGAGAGGATTTTGTTTTAAAAATTGTTTTTTATAAATTTATTCTTTCCTTATTAGATAGTAAAACAGGATAAAAGAAGTTTGTAGTCTATTTTCATATTTCCTAATATTTATTTTCGCTAAGTGTGAGGCCTATACCTCTATTAAATTTATTAGAAAAGTTCTGAATTAAAAATGAATTCAAATTCAAAACCGATACACAGTTGATCAAATTTTTCAAATAAAAATAGATTGTTGGGAAATAAGGGTGAGAGTGTTCTGTTGGATTTCAAGGGAAATGTCCTTCCAAAATATAGGAAGTAATTGTTTTAATATCCAAGGAGAAAGGATTCGTGAAAAGTTGTTCGAAACCATGATGAAAAACAGTATCTAAGGAAGAGAAAGTTTAGGTACACTTTGTCTTCTAATGTAATTCGTAAAAGTATGTCTACAAGGGGTCTTTTTTTCAAGTCGACGACCGTAGAGGCAAAGTTAAAGGGAAAAAAAAACATCATAAGGGGATTTTTTCAAGTGGTACAAACGTTTCGTAGAGGTAAATTAAGGAGGTAAAACGAATATAAAGAAAGGCATTGTTTCAAGGGTAAAACTTTCATATCAATTAGAGGAACAAGCAATCTTATAAAATATTGTTTCAAGTGGACAAACGACGAAGGGGTAAAAATGAGGGCTCGTTCCAAGATGGTAAAACGATTTGAAGAGGTACAAACGAACACTCACGAAAGGGGCTAAGTTAGAGGTTTTTATCTTGATTTTGGCTCCCTGAAGAAAACCAAAAAATGCGGTAAACGGGCACCGAATTAAAAAAAATATTGTTGAAATGAGTTATAATTTTTCCACTCAATTCCGCCCCAAAGTCCAAAAAACGGTACAAAGGACAGGGTAACCAGAAGAGTCGGTTTCCGTTAAGTTGGTTGCCAGGTTACACAGGTAGCTACCTTGGGGTCCGGCAGCGACGATTTCGGCTCGCCTTTTTTTTAGTTTTTTTTCGATGTATGTAAAAAGTTCTCATTATTTTTGCATGAAATTTTTACTGTAGATAGGCACGACCAGAAGCTACAATTTAAGCAGAATTTTCTGAGACCATTAGAAACCTTGTAATTCGATTTCAAAAAATGGGCATTTTTCATCGGTTTTTATTTTTTTGTGCAAAAATTTCTGAACCGATTTTGATCACCAAAAAACTAATTTCTTTCGTTTTTTCAAGCGATAGCACATGCTATTTTTGTGTTTTACGTAAAAATATTTTTCGTCCCTTAATCCGCAAAAAAACTGTGGGGTTTTCGGCACTTTTATCGATTTTTTTACGAAGTTTCATACCGATTTTATTCAAATTTCTTTTCATTTCTCCTATTCGAGTACTTGTATTATGGACAACATCCCACCAATTTTTAATAATCTCCAAAAAAATCAGCAGTATCATCATTATAACTAAAATCTTTCATGATTGCTATTGTTCAGTGATGAAAAACGAAATTATTACGAGATTATTAAAAATTGGTGGGATGTTGTCCATAATACAAGTACTCGGATAGGAAAAAATGAAACGAAAATTTTGATAAAATCGGTATGTAGGAACCTTACTAAAAAAAATGATAAAAGTGCCGAAAACCAGTTTTTTGCGGATTAAAGGACGAAAAATATTGTTTTTTTTCGTAAAACAAAAAAACAGCATGTTGTAGCGCTTGAGAAAACAAAAAAAATAGTTTCTGCACAAAAAAAAATAAAAACCGATGAAAAATGCCCATTTTTTTGAAATCGAATTATAAGGGTCCTAATAGTCGCAGAAACTTCTGCTTACATTGTAGCTTCTGGTCATGTGTATCTGCAGTAAAAAATTCATGCAAAAATAATGAGAACTTTTTACATAAATCGAAAAAAACTAAAAAAAAAGCCGCGCTGAAATCATCGCTGCCGGACTCCAAGGTAGCTGTGGCGCGGCATTGCCACATTTACTTCGTGGCTTGTTTAAAGTCGGCTGTGGCCTAACTCATCGCCGCCCCGTGACAACGAAATACATTTCGTTCGGTACAATCTTATAAATGAAGTTCTCCAAGATAATACCTTGTACCTAATAGTACAACCTCCTCTATAGAAAGCCGTGCTGAGAAAAAGGCAACGTCGCATTCCGCTCGACAAGAAGTCTTATTCAAATAGAACAGACTCGGTCATAATGATCGTCCGTGACTGTCGATCGATTGTTACTTTTCCAGAAATGTAATTTGGGTAAATTCGTATCAGTTCTTTGGCATTCATATTATATTACTATTAACTAAGTAACTAAGTTTGAAAGCTTGTTTAACAAGTAAATTCTGTTCTGCATGATATACATCTCTAATGTTTTAATTAAGTTTTGAATGTTTTGCAAATCTTAATGTCTTCCCGTCTTCCCAGTCATAGAAAACAAATGTTTGATCAATGTTTTTTAAATTAATCCAGTTCTTCCAAATGTTTTTAAAAATATGAACACAATCAAACGTCAGAAATATAGTTTTTTCCATACATGAAGGATTTGGAAAAGAATTGTTTGTTTTTGACAATGTTTGTTTTAGACATAACTCTATTAATAGAATGATTATCAGTTATTACAGAGAGAATCTCAAAACCACAGCTCTGTACAAAACTGCTTTGCTATTTCCGCCATTTCAGTTCCCTTAATATTTTGCACGGGTAATAGCTTTACTACCTCTTCTGTGCTTCCGAATGGAGAAGAAATCATGAAAGTAAGGACAGTTTTAGCCAAATTAGTAGAATTTGTATTAATGGCACAACTAAAAATATGTTTTTGCCCTGTAATCTAATCTAGCAGTTATATAAATTTCATCTATTAATAATACTCCTTTTTCTAATGAACATAAAGATTCCACCTAAGGTTAAAATATAGATTCGTCGTGTTTAATTTCCTTTGGTTCTACTGTACTGATATTTAAAAGGTAATTTTTATTACTTTGATCGGAATTAGTTGACACCTGCAGTGAAGATGATTTTGATTGTGAATATATTTTATGTGGTAATATAAAATATTCTCGAATTAATTCATAGCGGAGACTGACTATCCATAAAATAAATGCCATTACAATAGTCGAAGATGAATATTTTGGTTTTTGGTTAATAATTCGTCGCAACTGATCTATAATAATTTCTAAATTGACAAATTTTTGTACAATTACTTTCTCTTGCACTGAAATTAAGACACTTAGGGCATTTTCCAAATTGTCTGAAATTAATTCTGAGCTGTCTTTGAATATGAGACTTTGTACCTTGACAACAAATTTGTTAACTGAGACCATCTCGAAAGTTTTAGGTCACAAGGAAGAACCCATTTTAAATCACAAGGGGTAAGCTCTACCCCTTTTATACAAACTTTTACGACAAGACCTTTAGTTATAGTTATTGAGGTGTTAATTGATAAACAATACTCAAAATTGAATGTAAAAAAATTAATTTCATGCTCGCAAATTTTAGACTCCCATTCCAACATGCCAACGTTTTTCGTATAATTAATTTTTAAATCACTGAAATATTTAATAATGTCACTTTTTAAGAAAGACTCGATTCCGTGATCTTGCCTTTTCAGAATGTTTTCGTGTTTTTGTTGTCACTTCTACTAGGTTTGATAATTTTGGACATATATGAGGGAAGATTAGGGACAATGCAGGGAACGGAATCCTGTGTCAAACGAGGATGGCTTAATAAAAGCAAATTACAGGTCCCATCAGGTTGAAGATGTTTATCATACCTAATAATATCATCAGATTTAAAATGTAATTCGCACACAACACTGTGTGTGGTTGGTTCCCATTGATCTCTTGGTATTGCTCTCATCCAAGCCGATTTTCTTTCCTCATTTTTCGGAAATTTGAAGACGGTAATACAGCGTTTGTTTTGAGCACTATTGTAGTTTAAATCGTAATTGCTTTTGCACCCGGGTACACAGCATTTACTAGGAATTGTTATATTATTTTAAATTTACTTAAAACACTTTAGATTTACACGAATTTACCGTAGTTGTTGGTCAATGTCCCGGTATTTATTATTGACGCTGAGGTTATATTTACCTTTTACTTACTCAAGCGTTTATTCAAATTTTTGCGGATCAAATTCCCGTTTTGTATACACATATTTAATGCAATTTAATAGACAGTAATCACCGAATTGACACCAAACAATTGATTTTTCACTACACTTTACCCGAAAAAAACCGGCGCGAACTGCTTTGTTTACATCGAAAGAAGTTAACTGACCAGAATCTATCAGACCGCTAGCTACGTTGTCAGATTTCGCTGAGCACGGCTTTCTATAGAGGAGGTTGTGATAATACCAAGCAAATAGATGTACATGATTGCAAAGCAAGTTGCACAAATGAAACGTCCATTGATACCATGTTACGCGTCATAGGTTGGAAATGAGAAAAATCATTTGCGAAACATGTTTGTTATGGTCATTATCTCATAAGAGAACTGTTGAACTTTTTATAATACCACACACTCTATCCAGAATTTATACACATACATATTATATTGTTTGTCCCATAAAACTGTAAATTAAACAATTTAGTATAATATGTCATCTCTAAACAAAATAAATCAGGAGTCCTTTAAACATTAGATTGTTTTGCTTATCTGAACACCATTACCTATTTATATGTATATATATGTTTATTGTCCCCTAAATACATTCCATTGCCAGTGAAACGTTTTCACCCTATAATATTCCCAATTTGACCCCCAAATAGCCATACGTTTTGTAAAAAAAACTCACATAATTAAACACAACGCACCCAGTTCTCGCGATGCACGTGCAATCATAAGTAATGTTCTCTTTACCACATTCATTTTAGGGGGGATATTTAATCCCCCATACACGTGGGGATTATTCGACACCCACTGGAGGTAAACCTATATCATCTCTAATATAATTCACGTGACGTCTACACGACATTCATCATATCATACATACCTCCTAACACTCACGAATCAATCGGGTGTCTATAGGGACATGTCACTGCCGTATAGATGTGTGGCGTCCCAATGGCTTTGTTGGATTAATTTGCTCGGACCGCGTTGTTCGACTTAATTGACTTTTAGAAATAACGTTGACATCGTGGGGTGTAGTAGTTAGAATTGAACGAGGTCGGGCAAAAGTTTAGCAGACGTATAGATTAACGAGTAGGTAATTTAGATGAATGGTGTTCATAATGTCCGGAACAGTAGATGATCCCCTCAAAACTACAGAGGGTGAGATACATATCATTATGCATTTCTGCTTCAAACTGCTATATTTGTGATATTTGCAATAGGTATAAGGTATTCATTATTCGTTTAAAATAGCAGAAAGTTTTGCGAAATTGTAATATTAATTTTGGAGATGCCATTCGTAAATTAGTTAATAAAGGATATAATAAAATTATTTAGTACCAATGTGTTTATCAAGATTTTCGATTTCCGAAATTTTATAGGTGGCTCATATATCATGTTTCATTTGACAACTTCTTGACTTCTGTCTTGACTAAGGAAGAACCTTATTCTCTAGAACTTTAGTTTGTTTTAAATAAACTAAATATTTTATTATTTTTATACTTGAATTCACAGTACTTATAAAAAGTAAGGATTCTAAACCTTGCCATGTGTGAAAAGGGAATAAAAAAGGAGAAGGAATCTCATCAAGTAAACAGTCTCATATATGGTTCTTCTATGGTCAGTTTTATGTATATATAGAAGAGAAAGATTGATTTGCCTAGGCATATTGGATTCAGGTACTATAAATTGCAAATGGTAGATACATCACTTTTAATTACAGTTTGTAATAAGTTTGTTGATATGGTTACTTTTCACAAATTCCAAAACATTTTCCTGTTTTTTTGCCCCTTGACAAAGGTAAAACCCTTTGTGAGCCTTTAAAGACACTTTCTATTTTTTGCATTATTTACTTGCGTTTGAACCCAGGTCCTCATCAACCACAGTATTGCATTTATAATTGACCCTAAACATACCACACATAATTGTCCCCCTAAGACGGCTTTTATTCCAATTTTTGACACACAATGAGGTGTGTAAATTAAGTAACGAGACTGGTTTTTTATTTTTATTTTTTTGTTCAACATAACTTCCCTGGGAAGCCACACAGCGCTGGAGACGGTTCTTCCATTCCTCATAGCAGTGTTGGAACTCGTACAAATATACTGGAATAGACTGCAGCTGGTCGGTTATAGCCGTTTGAATGTTTTCTATGGTCCCAAAATGACGTCCCTTGAGGTGATTTTTCAATCTCGGGTCAAAGTCACAAGGACTCAAGTCAGGCGAATAATGAGGCTGAGGACAGGAATGTTTTTACTGGCTAAAAAACTTGTTTACTGAAATGGCTGTGTGGCAAGGCGCATTGTCGTGATGCAACATCCAATTGTTCTTGATGCTTGATCTCACACGCATGACCCTTTTTAGAAGTTTTTCAAGAACCTCTCTGTAAAAGTGTGATTTACTGTTTGGCCTGAGGTACAAACTCTTTATGGACAATTTCCTGGCTATCGAAAAAACAAATCAGCATGCATTTGATCTTCGACTTGCTCATTCTTGCTCTTTGGGTTTTGGAGAGCTTGTAGTGTGCCATTCCATGTTTTGGCGCTTGGTTTCCGGGTTGTACTCAAACACCCAAGTCTTATCACCAGTAATGACACGTTTCATAAAATGGGGATCATTTTCAATCGATTTCAAAAAGTCAAGACACCTTTCTCTCCTTATATTCTTTTGCTCCTGCGAAAGGGTTTTTTGCAAATTCGTTAGTCAAAATCTGATGCACAGTGGTGTGATTCAATTTTACTCTTTCCCCCTTTTCCCTCTCTTCTCTCCGCCCCCCTCCCCCTTTTAATAATTCCCTCTCCCCTCTCCCTAATAAAAACCCTTCCCCTTTTTTTCCAACTAAAACCCCCAAATCCTACACTTGTACTGAATATGCATTACATGTTAACCTACAGCCGTTCCAAGTCCCGTCTCCGCAGTGTTGCTAGATTGGACGCTACGTTGCCAGTCTCATTACTTTATTTACACACCTCGTATTTCACTGAGCATGGGTGAAAGTTTGAATTTTATTTCATGAGTATCAATTTCAAGCATACAAAATATATCGATTATTGATGTTTAGATGTAGAAAACGAATGTAGTTTACTGTAGTGTGTAGTTTCTTAGATATTTATGTTGTTATTGTTCTAGGCAGCACCACGTCACACAGAATCGAGTGTCGCATGCAACCAGTTTAGATGCCATAACTAGGAGACAGTGTTTTAAATCAGGATACCCTACCGTCACCCTTTGTAAGTGTTGGTGCCCCAGCATCTGAATAAAATCAAAAGTGACCCTAGATATGAAGACGCAGCAAACAAAACGGACATTATGCTCGCAATAAAGTACAATTAAAAATTTTCAAAATCTTTGTCGAGTTTTATCACATAAACGAAGTGAAAGGTAGACCGAATCCTACCCTTACGTTGGTTATACGTTAATTGTTATTATAATTGATAATCGCTACTATTTTAACTGCAAGTGTTTGAATTGTTACCTACCACCACATCGGTCAGCACACAAGCCCCCATAGGGCCCACTAACAGTCGACCTCATATCCATTAGTAATTTTAAGGTCCTCGATTTATGTTAAGAGACAGATAGTATATTATTGGAGTGGAGGATAGCACAAAGCAGATATGTTTAAATCTATTTAAATGCTGATGTTTTGACGTTTTATTGCAGTCTTTTTCAAATTTTATTTAACTAGCCTTGAAGAAGACGTCAATTAAACGTCGAAACGTAGGCATTTTAAAAAGATCTGAACTTGTCTGCTTCATGCTGAAAACGACCTTCAAAAGACCTTCAAGCTGATAAATAAATGCAAAACTCAGGTCATATTGTTTTAGTGTTACGAGGTTAATCAACTTGTATTTCAAACATTCTCGCTAATGTACCAAGTGAGCAATTATCATAATATAGCCTGTATCCAAACCTGTATATAACCTAAACTATACTAGGCCTATAACCAAAATCTAGAAAACCCGATTTATTTAAATCTGGTATAAAATTTTATCGTTCGAAATCACATGGTACCGAAAAAATTCAATGAATGATGAACAAAGGCGTATATTTAATTATAAATACAATACCTAAATGTCAGAATAGTTTATCATTACAACCGAAACAAATGATTAATCTACCTTACTCTGATAATGTATTTTTATAAGAAACTATATCATCCACATATATGTTAATTGTCACTAGCCTTTAGTTAGAAGACTACACGCTGAACGTATACAGACAGTTTTTTCATGTAACCCAGTCAATAAAAGTTTATGGACTAACAATTTAATTTTTAAAGTTCGGTACAAGGACGGCTCTAGATATTTTGTAATAAAATACAGAGAAACACGAAGCATTACGTTTATATCGGGAGTCGACACTAATTTTGTTGTTTATAAATATATATTTTTGTATTGTATTTTCTAATTCTACAAATTTTTCTGGTATAAATGTGTTAATATGTCCCAAATCCAAAGGTGAACTGTTCCCGAATTTTTTTTAAATGCTGGTCTTGTGTTAACGAGTATCTTAAACAATATTCAAACTGCTGCCACCATATTTACAGTAGATATAATACATGTATGAAACTCTGAGAATGGTGCAAATGGTTAATATCAATACAAGGTTCTCGAACCCTGTATATCATTGATAATTTAAATATACAATTAAATGTTACGTCAATTGATATAATAGTTCCATATTGACGTTTGAATAGTTCCTCTGACAGTTTGGGAGTTATAACAAATTATTTGGTAATTTGCGTAATTCGATTGTCAGTTTTTCTCAACTTACAAAAAATATGTCAAGTTATGACAGTTTCTGAGTAACTGGCCGTATCGATTATTCATATTCAGTGTTTTATTTCTTTCAGTATTCATATACCTACATCTAAATTTCTAGGCTGATCAAAATCCATGTTTGTTAGAGATGCACACTTTGCTTTGCAATGTGCTTTTAATAGTAGTGCCATGATTATCGATGACCAAGTAAAATTTGAAGTATATCATGAAAACCTTTTTCTTCTGCAAAGTACATTCAAAGGCTTTTGAGTGATTGTTCGACATTCATTGAAGCTTTGCCATTACATTTTCTGAAGGACTGCTGGTATCAACTAAATGGCGCAGGTGCGCATACTTCGAGAGAAATATGCCAGGAGTTAAATTATAGGTATTATATATTCGACGACCACTGAGTCGACAATAACGGTCCTTGGAGATGGTCTCTTAGATTCCCTAATCTCATCCCCCTCGATTGTTTTATGATGCCATGTAAAAAACAAGTTATACGACTATATCGTTGACAATTGCGCAGAACTGAATTAAAGAGTAATGCAAGGTCTTAATAAGAAAACAGGAAGGGTTCAACCGTCGAAATAGATAGACAAGTTCTGCACTACACCGACCAGAATGGATAACAAATTGAACGTACATATTTCAATATTTTTTGTACATATTTCAGTATATTGTATTTTTCATGTTGAAACATCGATATCTCCCTGTCAGTATGTTAATGATATTTATTTGTTTTTGCACTATTATTATTACTATTTTCAAATAATCAACTGCTTAGTTGGTTACTATACAGTTTGTATAACGCTTACATCGGCCGGTTGTGAAAAAGGACAAATGCTACACCTCTCGTACTAACTACAAGCACATCATTGTCTTATTAACTATTTTATTCCTCATATCTACATATATTTGAGAAACGTAATTGTGTATAGTGGATGGTGTCTTTTTTTTATTTCATCAAAATTTATGAATCATTTATGTTCATCAAAATTTATGAAGCTCCGAAACAGTCACAGATTGATATAGAAAATCATTATAACAATTGACGCAGCATTTAATTGTACATTTAAGGGACGAATAATATACAGTATGTTGGAACATCCTGTATGTTATTTAACTTTTATGAGTTATAATATTTTAACTCTTTGACGGGATATTTCATTGACTATTCCAACATTTAGACCAACCATGTTGTTAAATTGATCATTACTTTTTGAGGACCCTGTATTAGCCGTTTTATAATTATTATTAGCCATTTATTTATTGTATCAACAGTAAATATGGTCGCTGGATCTTTAATATCGTTCAAAATACACATTTTTGAAATTAAGGATCAGATTTTAAAGAAAAAATTGAAATACCTATAAACCCTTCTCTTTGAAATAGGGCCGTATTAATATATTCGTACCATAAAAGTATCTATAATTCCAAAATCCAGTAAGAAATATATGTTTCTATTTAAAATAACAAAGTTAGTGTCCAATTTCGGTATAACTGAAAATTCCTCGTGATTCTCTGTTTCTGTCATCTCGTTTCAAATTATCAGAAGCCTTTACCCCCTCTTTTAAACACTCAAATTTTGATTATAACTGGAAGCCCACAACCTTTTTTCTACCTACAATCTCATAAAAGTTTTCCCGCTTCCCCGCACCCTCTTTCTAACTAAAATATTATTCTTGATTTTTCTTTTACATAGTTTTATTAAGAAATACTGTTGTATTATACTAAAAATAATGAGTAAGCATATTCTCCATTCATCGTCACTCACTATCAGCAACAAAGTACCGCGATTTCGGTCATATTACATTTCATCAATGTGATATATTTGCGGTAACATGGCGGGTCGTTGTCTAATACCATTTAAGCGTACTAAAGGACAATCCTCCGACAAAAAATTATCAGATTATAAGATTATAAGAGATAGATTTTTAATTCCTTTGATGGCTAATGCCACCCAATGGTGTGCATATATCTTTTATAAATTTGAAAATTGTGAAATAGTTTTTTTATTTAAATCAATATAAGAGATCCAAATTAGCCTGCATACAAAACTCATAATATTTGTAATATAATTTTCTGTAAATAATGCTCATTTAGCCAGACTAATAAATTACGTTTATAAAACTTACTCGTTATTCAGAAAAGTTTTAATAAACCTAGCTGAAATCAAACACAAACACTTCACTGGCGGAAACAAGAGGGAATTACTAATGTCGTGAATCATTTTAACGACACAGTGGACCGCATGAATAGCTAACCAACGTATTCGATGCAATGCAAAATACTCTAATTGGGTCACTGTAGCTCACTTCTGGTTGTAGCGTGAATGCTGCATGTTGCCGGCTCTTCAAAATTTGCTTAAGTATAGTAATATACATAAAATTGCTTTAATTAATTATTTTTTCCAGCAATTTTAAACGCCTTATTTAAATGCTAACTAATAAATTTATATCTATGTATTTTTTTTAATATTTCCAAACTAGCTTTTTAAGAACGTCATGAACTAACAGTTTACTGAAGTATGACGTATTTGTATAGTGAGCTTAGTAATTTTAGAAAATATATCTGACAACCTTGTTTTTTTTTTTCATATCTTCACATTCACATTATAAATACTATATCTACGTATCGTATTACATAACTGAAATGCTTTCTTTAACCTACGATGAGGGCATATAAAGACCAAAACACATGTTTGTATGTTTATTTTTAATACTAGACCATGGTTAAGATCATCACTAAATAAATATTCTAGATTCTATATCTAGATAATCTAAAGTTAATAGAACTATTACTCCTGATAACTAATTACCCTGCATTATGTTAATTGTATTTATCTTTGAGCGGTTTATTTTCAATGCTTTATTGAAAGTGTAGATTTTTTTCTTTTTTTAGCAAAATTACACATTCCACGAATGAACAACATAATTGGCAACAACCTATTACATAATAATCTTTCCACTCTAAAAGCTAACGTGCTAAAACAAATGAACGTTTCATTTTTTGCATAAAAAAAATCCATGATTTTCTTTTTGTCGTTTACGTAACTAAGTAATTGAACTTACTTCAAGTCTATGTAATCTACAAAAAATGATATTTTATTAATAATAATACTAATAATAAAAAGTTTACTCCCCGTAGGATTCGTAAAACGACCTGTATAAAATATTGCACCTCATAACTCAAATAATGATTACTCTTTTAACGCAATTTAAAGAACAATGGCCAATTATTCTTCGAATGCCAAGTCATAAAGCCTCATAGTCTCTAAAACAGATTTGTATGTCCCTGAAACGGTTTTGAGTTCCTTAACGCAATGAAAAATGAACCGTTAAATGTTTACAATAAAGAGCGGTTCATTAGCTGTTCAACGATTTCACGAGCAGGTAATAAAGTAGCCTCTTTTGTTCTGGAAAATTATCTGAGATTCGCGTGAAAATCACATTAGCTTTATTTTAACAGCACTTTCTGACATTCTTTGACTGGTTTGTGGATTATCTTAAGCAGTCGCCCAGTCGAGTATGTTTTATGTTCTCTACTAGCTGAGGCTTGCTAATAGATTTGTTTTAGCGTCATCAAAAGTTATAACCAACTGTCAGGAGTATGAGCTTTAGACTCTTAGTGTTTTAACAGTTCTTCCAATTTGTAATCAAATCGCTTGGAAATGGTCAAAATATTTCGCTGATTGTAAGCGGATTTAAAGCAATGACATTTATATAACCTTATGAAATCTTTAAGGACGAATTTTTGAAAGTGAGTTTTTTTACTTACAGTGTATATCAAGAAACTGTAAAAAAATAAACATCAAAAACAGAATATGAACAGCGTCTTCCAATAGTGACTATTTCTTCTTTGAAAAATATTCATGTAAGTGATTTGATATTGTTCACCAGCAACATAATTCATGCAGATATCTTATAACGGTCATCAAAAAAAGCGTTTTCATTTTACAACCTTATTGAATTATCAAGACTGTCACATTATGTGATGGGTACCTTTACTGCGTATATAAAAAAAAAAAACAGAAATAAAAAAGTTTACTAAAAATAAACTAGATTTTCAAAAAAAATATTAACTAGACTTTAAAAAAAATATATTAACTAGATTTTCAAAAAACTATTAAAGAAAATGACACACTTGAGCTCTTATCTTAGATGACTGAACAATGTGCTGTAGTATCCCATTTTATTGACAATGCGTTGCTAAAGGTCTTCCATATTGCCAACGAGCGTTTCAAAAATTGAATTATTTAGGTAAGGCCAGAGAAAAAATATCACAGTGGGTCAAATTGCAAAATATAGGGAGGAATATGGTCTGCGTGTTCAAACTAATTATATGATTTACGAAAAATTCGTCTATGTAATAAATTATTTCCATAGTAGTATGCACACGATCACCATCTCCATTTTTTGTGGGTGTAATGGAGTTTCAATATAAAAGTGAAGGTTGTCTGCACTCAAAAGTCTCATATTCTGAGAGTTAACGTATCCCGAAATTTGGAACCAAGCCTCGTCATTGGCGAAACTGTAGTCTTATAGGTTTGTCATCTCTGGATATGGATGGAGCTCCAAATCATTTTTTCAAAACACATTGTATGTAGCAGATTCATTTGTTGGCTTAGTTGGTTAATTTATATTCTTAGATTGCCCGTTACTTACCGGCTAAAATGGTCGAAATGAATAACTGCGTCTGGAAAACTCCTCTGAAGTCCTTACCATATATGCAGCTCTCATCGAATATATTCAATTTGCATTGATTCTACTGCCATTTACAAAATTAAAATTTCAAGTGAAACACGCTTCTGTTCTTCATTAAAAATTAATTCCATTGTTTATTTTACAATTGTGACAGACACTTCAAACGTTTGATGACAACAAAGTTTCGTTTCGAGCTACGAGCTTCGACATAATCGCTCTTCCATTTACCTCGTTTATAGCCAGATTTGATGACATTTTTTTTAATGGCTCGTTATTTTAGTGGTCTCAATTGTCACTTTTTTTAATAGTTTGAAATGTCTGTACCCGCTAATATGAACCAACGCCCTGGCCACTCAGATAAAAAATGAGGTTTGGACCGACATCTAAGGTGCTACCAGGGAATGAATCTTCTATTTCTAAACTAAATTAACTGGGTAACTGGTCCTGATAGTTCGCAAACCGTCAGAAAATGTTTTATTTTATTTAAATTGTTTTATATACTATTAATTTATATATGTTTGTTTTATTTTGTTTTACATAGGTTTATTAAATATTTTTATTTTGTTTGAATTATATGCATAAAATAAACACGAGGGAATAGATGTAAATTTTTTACATTTCGTGATAAAGTCATCAATCATCAAATCGTCAATCAATATTTATTAAATCGATTCTGATAATATATATCTCCCTATTCTGACTAGTTATTAACATATAAAATTCAAATTTGGATATACTAATAAAGTCTCAACATTATTAGTCTTATTACATTTTATAAATATGTTTCCGAGCTTTTTAGTAATAGAAAATGTTAAATGGAATATGTGTCTAACGCGAATAATCCCCAACACCTAACACAAAACATTGCAGTATTAATTATATCAATACTCCCCTTTTTTTGTAAAAATATGTATATTGTATTATTTACAGTTTATATTACCCTTAATTTTGTTAGATTTAGAACATCTACAACATTTTAGTTATATTTTTAACGATAATCTGATATTAATATGAGAAATACACAAGAAGGGTTATTTCAGTTACGTAATGTAGACTGAAGTCCACTAGCCGTTATTAATAGCGGCTAGTACCATCCCGCCAATTTGTAGTCCAAGTATGACTACTATTTTTACTATTTGACGAAAAAACGCTAATATACTAATGACCAAATGAGACGGATAATTATGATCGGTGAAACTACGTAAGAAAAAAACAAATTCCTATATATACGTCTATTCCTATCCAACCTATATACGTTGGCCTAAACAAAATAACTAAACATATGTCTAATTATTGTTTCAAGCAAATAAAATAAAATAGTGTTTTTTAAGTGAAAGTAAAAGTGAAATTTCAATTTTTGATAGATCAAAAAGAAAAAACAGTCAAAATCGTCGTGATATTTTTACTGCGAAGTGAAAAAATAGCAGAAAAAATATGATGTACACTGTGTTCAATTTATTTTGCCCTTCTTTAAAATGGTTGTAAAACTGTTATATTTTGAGCTGGAAAATTCAACAAAAAAATCACTTTGACCACTCACAAATTTTTGTTTTTGTTTTTTTGTTTTTCACAATTTTTACGCAGTATTTTCAAAAATTTTGCAAGCTATCAAATGTTATTGACATAACCCTTTTTTTTTTCTTATAGAACACCCTATAGAAGTTTTTATCGTGACCACGGAGATCTGCCACATGTGCCTTTTATTTTTATTAATTAATCTATATCGGGTGTGATCTCCATCTCATAACAATTTTTATTACCATCTAGATATGTGGCTTATCTTTGTGAAAAACTGTTAAAATTTCCACCTTTTTAAAATATTGCCAAACCTACAAGGTGTTCATTAGGGTGGACCTTAATATTTTTTTTTTCGTTTTTCTCAGCGGGCCGGGTGAAAATCAGTTCTGGGTACCTAAAAACTTGTGCGGAAACCAAAGCTGCCGCGATCGGAACCTTTTTTTCCCGTGCCGCAAAGTGCCGGAAGTTTCTTAGGGGATTTACATGTTAAAAATCACTGAAAATGTTCGATACTCTCAAAAAATATGAAAATCATCAAATCTGATAGTCGCAAGGATATATTTCCATGTATTTTTCCCCCCTGAATCAGATGGATCCGTCAGATTTTGTTTATTCGTTGAGTGAAAAAAAATGTGAGCGAAAAATTGCGAAAAAACACCAAATTTAACCAAAAAATTTAGATTAATTTAATGTTTGTTTACATTCGTGTGTTTACGTCCGAATCACTCGGATCGCTTGGAGCGCTCGAATCAAAAACGCGTGTTCGGGTGAACTGCTCAGATTGCTCGGATCGCTCCGAGGCGTATTCAAACGACCACTTTACGACCGTCGCCAATTTCAATTCTTCTCTTCTAAACTTCTTCTCTCTCGACTTCTCTTGAAGTTTCCGGAGGAACAGAAGAAATTTCCGCGGCTAATGTCAGAGCGAATGAAGCTACCAACTTTATGAGAAAAAACATATTTTTTTCGAGAATTCATTCTTCCGTTCTTTCGTTTGCTCAAGCTTGAATAACTCTTAAACTACTCGGTTGTTAAGAAACAAGCACATAACATAGAGATTTGTATTACTACCTGATTATACCACGACGCAGCTCCCCAACTCCAAAGTATGATGCTAACGTTACAGGTACGTGTACGAACGTCGGACACTATAGTATGTTTCAATTCTCTTATAATCAATGTAAAATGACTTCAAGTTAAAGGTAATATTATATTAAGATGATGAATTATTCGTATGATATGGAGCATTTCATACTATAGGTAAATTATGCAAGTCGATACAGGAGAATCTATCGTTTGAGAATCAGGATTGAAAAAACAGAAAAACCGCCTTCCGCCATATACGCTCCTGAATTTTGCGTACAATTTGAAATGATCGTAACTCCAGTTCAGAGGCACCTACAGACTTCAACCGGACGTCAAATTGTAGGTTTCTACCTCTACTTTTGAATCATGATATGCTTAATACTCCTCAGAGTCAGGTACAATCACCATAATAAATTATTTCGTCTTTTTTCAATTTTTTTTAGTGTAATTTGGTGTTTTTTCGCAATTTTTCGCTTATATTTTTTTTTTCACTCAACGAATAAACGAAATCTGACGATTCCATCTGATTCAGGAGGAAAATATACATGGAAATATATCCTTGCGACTATCAGATTTGATGATTTTCATAGTTTTTGAGCGTATCGAACGTTCTCAGTGATTTTTAACATGTAAATCCCATAAGAAACTTCCGGCGCTTTGCGGCACGGGAAAAAAGGTTCCGATCGCGGCAGTTTTGGTTTCCGCACAAGTTTTTAGGTACCCAGAACTGATTTTCACCCGGCCCGCTGAAAAAAAACGAAAAAAAAAAATATTAAGGTCCACCCTAGTGTTCATATACTACTGGTCACGATTTTTATTATTTCGACGACTTTATAGTCACATTTCTCATCGTAAACGATGGAAAACATTCACCCATTCCTGCTGCAGACAGTGATGGTTTGATATCTCATCCCCTCCTCCAGCAGAAATTAGGCTCAGGCGAGGGGAGAAAATTCATCCTATCTACTTTTCTAACAATATGACACGTTTGAAGTATAACTGCCTTCTGGCCATTCGTAATAATACTTAAGACAGTCCTAATGCCGCGATGTTCTTTGTGAATCTGGTCGTCATCACTCCCTCTGCCGATATTACTAGGGCGTATGTATGTCTCCACCTTCTCCAGTTTCCATAGGCGCTTCAGCTCGATTTATAGATTTTCGTATTTCGTGATCTTCTCCCGTTCAGTCCTCTGAATGTTGAGGGTAGTAGTTGTAGAAATCGTTCTCGTCGTTCTTCATGTCGGCTTCTCTGTAGGTGTACGTCATTAATCCTTCCCTGTGATCTAGACGGCGACGACGTTGGGGTAATAAGTCTTGGTTGAATATCTTCTTCCGCCTGTACTTCCGGTCGATTTTGGAACTCCTCTTGCTGGTATAGGATCTGGCCGACTTCTCTCTTGACTTCCTGTAGTTAGTGATCTGTGAGGTAGCGCTTCCTAACGATGACGTTTTTCTTGTCGACAATATTTTGTTCAGATATGTTGAAGGTGGGATTTCTGCGCAAGAATTCGGCATGTAGTGAATGTCTCCATCCAGCAAGAGGTTCGTCTCTGCAGCGGTTGATAATGTAGAGCGTCCTCATAACTTCTATGTTCATTTCAAAGGTCCACTTCAACCTTCTGGTATCTTCTCTATTTCGGGCTGCCCTCCGTCGCACGGAGTAGTCTTCGGCCCTTCTCGTGTCGTCCACTCCTCTGTTCGACTGTGAGTTTGAATTTGTGTTTGGGTTTGGGACTATTATTTATTATTATTATTTTGAGTTGATAAGATGTACCATAACCTATACCTAAACCTAACCGTTTTTTATACCTAAACCTAACCGTTTAAAAAATTGACAAATGCTAGGGTCGGGAAAAACCGTCATAACTTTTTTTGGCACGGCTTAAGAACATAAGGTGCTCCACACTCTGAAATTAAAATAAATTCGAAAAATCTATACCAAGGTTCAATTTATTGTATTACATTTTGCCTATTTCAAATCAAGATAACTTGTGTAATTCAAATGGAACACCCTGTGTTTTTTCGGCCCACGATGTCTAACTTTCAGTTCTCTTATTGCTTATAGTGGGTTAAGTTACAAATTTCGGAAATATTTTCGTTTCTATGACTTTTTTTCTTCTTTTTCTTAAACTTTTCCATCAAACTAGCCATGGAACATGTAAATAAGGCTAAATACGTTAATTAAGTTAATTGACGCCCAGAAACATTTAAACACCCCGGTTTTCGGCAATATTTTAAAAAGGTGGTAAGAAAAGATGCAAACAACTTCACATATTCCATTTTAAAACTCTTTTATGAAACAATGTTTCTATAGACGAAATACACACTAAAAACTCACCCTGTATATATTATTAGTATTAATATTGATATATTATTAATATACTTATAGTAATGTTATAAACAAAATGCCTTAACTTATAAAAATAAAAGCTACATGTGACATTTCTCCATGATCTCGATAAAAAATATATTCAAATAACTAAAAATATACGGAGTATTCATTCCATTACAAAAAATAAAAAATTGGTTACGTCAATGAGTTTGATATTTGGTAATTTGTAAAATGTAGATACTATAACGTAAAACTTTACAATCCTAACGAACAAAGCTGTACAAGCTGATTTTATGATGGATTTTCTAACACAAAAAATATCATTTCTACAGCCATTTAAAAGTGGGACAAGATAAAATGAACACATTCTACATGTACACTTATGAAGTATTATTATGTCAGCTATAATTATAACCATATAACCATTACAAACAGCAGCATTAGTGTTTATGTATCTGTATTGAGTGTCACACTTTACATTTATTGATATTTCTAAAACATTTGATTGTCATCTTGCGGCTGTAGCCAACTTATGGTAGACATTCAAAGTTGACAAAAACGTATTTGAAGCAATGGGAAATGTTTATTTAAAGGTAAAATAAAGATGATTGAATGTAAATAATATTCAATTTACAGAAATTTGCCCTTAGTTTGAGAGCTGAATACAAATACGAGTACATTAGAAAAATAGGGAGCTCCATTAATAAAAGAGATGTTTTGCATTAAAATTCCTACATATTTTTTTGGCCAATAAAATATAAGACCTTATAGAGAGTATACGCATTAATAACAAATACTAAAAATAAAGACATAATAAAAAATTATCATTTACAATAATATCTACATTTTTATAGCTATTCATAAAGAATAACATAAAGGCATTGACAATTGAAATTGATTTAAGTACCTACATACATATTTAACTACATATTTTGTTAAAGTGTTTAATTTTAAATATGTAGTAGTTACCTTGTTTGCATTATACAAATTCAACCAGATAAGTAGTGGTATCATTCATAGGATTCCAAAAACAAGTAAAGAGGTATATGCAATCTCCACAAGAATAAACTATATAAAATACAGCATCAGATACTTATGTATACATTTTTTTTTCAATATTTGTTATGTAAATTGTCGTTATTAGCAATTAATTTGAAACAGGAGCAAAAACAAATGTAATAACCTGAAAATTCGTGTCTAGTCAATCTGGATATAAACAGCAGCCTTTGACAAGTATCAAACCATTTTTTGGGATGAATGTAATTTATTCTTATTTTTATTTGTTTATGTTTTTTTGTAAATTGTGGCATTAAATATAAATAACAGTCTTTGACAATTTCAAACCATTTGTTGAATGTATGTTGTTACGCCTGTTTTATTTTTATTTTTTTTAATTGTGGCATTATGGAAATATCTAGAAAATGTGTCATGTACCTAGACAAATATCAGTTTATATTATTTTACTTTATTTTTGACACAGTTTAACGGTAAATAATACTTCTGATTTTATTTTTATCTACATCTTAAATTTGTTTTATCCCAAATTTTTTATGAAATTCGAATGTTCCAATAATTCGCAAAACCGAGTAATTTGTTCAAATCGTTGAAGTATGACCGTTCATCCAAATTTAATACACACTAACAAATTTTATTAGTCACGGTTATTGGAAATTTAGACCGCAGTTTTCCGATTACTTTTCTGTTTTTGTAAAATTAGTTGTCTCCTAGTGAATTAGTACTTATTTATATAAAATGTAACAATTTTTAATAAGTCGTACTTCAAATTGAACTGAGAACTCATTGATATGCCTAATTGATAAGGTGGGAAAATTAAATAAGTTGATGTATAATAAAAAAGGCAATCAAGACAATTATATAAAGAATTTTAAATAAAAATAGAGTAACGTTTGTTCATCTCAAAAACACAATTTATTTAACGAAATACAATAACGAAATAAATTAATAACCAGTGGCGGCTCGTGGGTGTGTTATATGGGTGGGCACAGGGTGTGTCAGTAGGATTACTCATTAGCTACTAATGGCGCCACAGGCGAAATTTTTTAAAATTTTCAAGGTCATGAGTTTTACTGACACTTCAGAATTTCAATGAAAAAATTCTTTTATATAAAAATATAGACTTTCACAAGAATAATTTTTGGGATTTGGTAGCTTTTTGAAATAATATTTAATCACGAATATTGAGGGCATAAATATATTTAAACAATGGGTCGCAACATGTGAAAAAATTGATGGTATCTTACCGTTATTTGTAGAGGAAATCAGCTCGCCTGTCCTTATTGTTAACAAAAATTGAATACAATTAATTATTTGGTTTAAAATATGTCTGTTTTTATCCACATTTTAATTGTAATAGCTTATATTTTCACGATAAACACTATGTTGTTGCCTTATGTCTACCTTTCCCAACACACTAAAATCTAAGATGTTATGTAAATGTTTTTCATTGTAGCTAGCATGTTTCTTAGCTCGTTCATTTAAATGTTTTAAATCACTCACCCCTTCTTGAGTCCATGGACTTCGGTTGCCACCCATCACTAAACAAATTAAACAAAACAGTTTGTTTCTTTTAGGACACCCACATAACCACTAAAATCTATCGTAGACACTACTATTAAAATTTCGTGAATAATTTCGCGATTTTCCTAAGTCTGTTTTGGAAATAATCAAATCGTGCATCGGCCTTCGTAACCGTTTAATTTCCGTTCGGATCTCGTATGTAATATCTTCAATCAAACAATCAAAAACAGTAAAAACACATTTCTCAGCGAAGAAAATAAACAATCACTAAAAAAGGTCACTCAACAAGTGTGACCCGTTCAGCTGATTTTCGAACGATTTAACGACGTCTGTCATGTGTCCAAACTTTACCAGTCACCGAAAAAGCCCGATTAAAAACGAGGGCTGGGAAACTGTGTGCCCTCGCCCACACGCGCGAGATGCGAGGAATTCAGACTACGGTGGCTCGGTGCTCGATCGATAGTCTGTCATATATATGTGATAAAAATATGACACTAATAACAACCTTGATTAAGCCCTGAAGAAGGAGAAATAAATCTCCGAAACGTTGGCAAAAATCAAATAGTTGTTGTTTATTCTCGGACCTAAAATCCAATTAAAAAAAAATTAATGAAAATGCCCGCCGAATTCCCCACGGGTTTAGTATATCTTGACATAATGTTTAGTATATCTTGTTCTGTATAGTAAAATATACTAATGCTGATAATAATGACACTTCTTACTTACAACTAGCATGACTCTTCTTAATTATTAAGTATGAGTTTTAGGTTTAAAAAAATACAGTATAATCTTAAATAATAGCACATAAAATTTCAGATTTTTAGAGTAAAACATACTGAGATTTAATCAAAATTTTTACGAAAAGTTAATATAGTTACAAGGTGTCAAAGATAATAATTCTTTATTATACCTAGTTATCAATTTATTCTCAACATTTCTTCGCAAAAATGTCATCCCTGAGTAACCGTTTTTGATATTTACATTTAAATTATGATTGTAAAATTGCTAAATTTGGATGCCTTGCTCAAAAAAACTCTGGCAATAGGAGTTTTGGTGCAAAAATATTATTAAAAGGCAAGAAAATATCTGCAGTCCTGCTGCGTACCATTCATTATGGTACATTCCATTATGGTACATTTATTTTTTTAAACCCCTCGGCTTAATTACCTGCGATAACAAGTCGTGAGAATAAAATGCTATACGTGTCGCTTTTTATAAGTGTCATAATTGGTTCAATCGTGAATGTTCTCTTCTTTTTCGCAGCCAACAAGCCACAGCTGAGCAAGCAGTTTCCCAACGTTTCGTCAGAGAGCGATCTTCAGAAGTACCGGACGGCGCAGCAGTCGAACGACAGGCGCAGTCCGAGCCTGTCCAATCCGACCGATTCCCTGAAACAAAAGGTTTGTCCTCAAGTACGTTTCGAGTTTTTTACCTACATTTTTTTAATATAGCTTATTTTTGGTTTTCCATTTTATTAGTGACAATAAGACAGTTATGACGCCTCTCTATGTCAGTATTTATAAAGTTGATAATACAAGACTTTGTAATGCTTCTATAAAGTAAATTCAAAATATGTACATTAAATTAATCAAAATACGTTCTTCAGTAGTGTAAACAAACTCTGAAATAAATTTATATATCTCGAAAAATACATCGTTCCATATAAAAACATCCAACATGTCAGTTTTATTGTTTCATACTTTTTCATATGGGAACAGACAAACATTGCACTAGTTGTGATTCAGATATTATGTCATCCATATGTTTTTAATAGCAACCCTTTATTTTTCTGGTGAACTATTGTAATCATTTAGTATAGATATAGATACATAATTTTCTTTATTAAATAACTGATTTTTTAGTTCTGAAAAATTGAAGTTGTGTTCGATAAAAATGTTCTACAACAAACGGCTTAAAATGACAGATTTCAAACAAATTTTCAAGGAGGTCCATGACAAAAAGGCAGAAATTTGCATTAATAATGCTTACAAAAATTTTTACATTATATTTAATATATTTTTTTATATTTATGTGATTAACCATTTTATTTCACTCGTATGAATAAAGCCATTAATCTTACAACATTCTGTAAAATGAGTACAGAATGTATATTTGTAATATCTCGATAAAAAAAAACTTACGCATTCCTTAAGAAATGCATTAATAGTATTGATCACGTTCATTCATATAACTACTCGTATATATTTGATAAAAAAAATAAGGTTTTCTTACAACTTGCACTGCGATATTCTTGCCTAGTTATTGTTAGTGTCCCTTTCGACCTAATAGAGTTAGTTATATTAAAAATAAGACATGAAGTGTTAACATGAAAAAGTAAATTATATTACGTATTTTGAAATATTTGCCACTACACTAAGATTATAAGCACTGTATGCCCATCCTATAGGTATTTTCTAAATTTTAATAATTTCGTTTCGATAAACAATCAGTTTGCAGCATTTTTATATAGACATCTCATTTTCCCCATTTTTTTTAAAATCAAAAACAATGTGGATATACATAAGAGTTGATTGCATCAACTACTATGATAATAAAAAAAGGAGTACTACAATGGAATCTTTTTCCGTACTAGTTATAGCAAAGCCTTATGTGACGCTTAAGTTCTATGTTTTAAATTGACTGGATTCCAAAATGAAAAATTAAACTCACACATAGGTACTCAACGTTTCGATAAATGTCAGGCCTGATGTAGCACTTTATATAAGTCGAGTCTGAATCTGAAGAGTTAGTCGTCTCGCGAACTTTATTCAACTAATACTGAAGTTTCTTCCGGATTCTGCCGATATCGTCTAACTTGTCCTGAAGTTTCTCTAATCATGCTGTCAGATTTTTCAGAAGTTTTCCAAAAACTGTTGTTTTCGTTTTCTGCTCCTCGTCAATACCTTGATTATGTTACGCTCCGCTGTTCATCCGTCATCCTCGATTGACCATGACTCCATGTATTGAAATCCAGTTTCCATATGTTGCTAAGGCGATATACATCTTCCTTTTTGAAGTTGTTATTATTCTTCATGATTTCTAGCAACTCTCTAATTATTCTTTATAGTAACTGGTATTGTGGTCAAACACTTTCAGGCTCTCATAATCAATTCGATGGCTCTCATTAGTGTGAACATGTTCCGCTACTGCCGATTTGTCTGCATCTCCGAGTCTGGTGTGTCGTTGATGGTCCTCGATCCGACACTGAATGCTCCTTCCTGTTTGTCCAATATAATTTTTGCCACAAGTACTACATTTCAACTGGTAAACACCTTTTTGTCAGAAGTTTATGGACTGGATCCTTGTTGAAGGGAAGCTCTTGTTGTATGTTTGTCGTTGTTCGATACACCCAACCAATTTGTGGCATAAATAAAAAGAAAATTGGAATTGTCCAAATGAACAATTCATTAAAATCGGTCTTAAAAAGAATTTCATATTATTGAAATAACAGGTTTCATTGAATCTATGAATATTGTTTTTTTGTATTAATGAAATAATTTTATAGTGGCAACGTACATCGTTCATGAGTTAATGTAACTATCATTGACTAAATGATCATTAATGCATTACCTACGTGAATACTAGACAACCTCAATGATTTGTGTACATTGATTTAATGACCAAAATTTTATGAGTCAATGTAATTTTCATTGGCTTAATGATCGTTAATACATTGCCGAAATGAATACCGGGGCAGCCTCAATCATTTCTGTACATTGATTTAATGGCTCAAATGTTCAAACAATGATCACTAATTCATTATTTTAATGAATTTACAATTTACTGGTTGGTTAGGTAATAATAATTATTATTGTAATTGTTATTAGTAAACATTTAATCAGGGACAGTTAAATAAAAGGCTTTGTGTATACTAACTACAAATTTTTATTTTTCCATAATGGCATTACATAAAATGTGGAGTTTAGAGAAAGAATTGCTTGAAGAAATTTTATAAAAACAATTTTCAATAAAATTCCAAAACGTTATGGATGCTTCAGGAAAGTCGAAATTGAATACGTAAAAAGTTTTGAAACAAATATCGACTGCGCGGAGAAGATTTGTAAACTCGTATCTCACGTTATCAAAATATACATACATTTCTTTACTGATGTAATGTCATCACCCACAAGCACAATAAATGGCTGGATACTAGACTTTCTCGTACTTAAATATTCCAGATGATTTTCCAAAACCTGGTAAGAAGCGCCCAAAAACGTGAATGACTCCTGCGAATCCTTAATAGTAAATTTTATTACGCTTTTCTTCCCAGTTTGGTGCCTCCGGACAGTTCTATTTGTAGGGACCAGATAGATATCCATGAATGGCCCACAAAATAGTTGCGTTCCGACTATCTGGAAAAAAAGATAGGTATTGTATTGCTAAATAGACAGGAAGACAGGTACAAAATAATGGAATTAAGTGTACAAAATGGCATGAATGATAAGTTACACTCGGTGTGTGATTTTCACAAATAATTATTTCAATTAATTAAATCACACACTTAGTTTTACTTATCATTCATGTAAGATGGATTTTCATCAAGTAAACGTCAAATCAATCAATTATTTAAAAAATGGTAGTCAAATAACATTAGGTACTTACTATCAGTCACTTCATTGTTTTGTATAAAATCCAAAATTCCTTTGATACTCTTATCTTTAACATTATTTTCGGATATCAAGAATTTTAGTATATGCTCTTTCTTAGATTCCCAGTTGGACAGCGGGCCATCTCCGGTGGTATAGAGGGCATCAAAATCCATGTCAATCTAAGGATAAAACTAAGATTAATAATGATTAAGATTGACGGACTACTCCAGTACCACTATACTACTTACACTAGCACTAGATATATATCCACTAAGTAATAACACTCCAAATAATAGATTTTAAATATAATTTCTATGCACAAATAGCGACCAATCGCGGCGACAGGTCTTTGCATGTCCGATAAACGAATAAAGTAATAAGCCGAAGAACTAACGGTCTGCGTAAGTGCGCATGTGCTCTTCATTTTGTATACATTGCCCATATGAATTCTTTCATTGAGTCAATGCCGATTCATCATTTAATGGAACTATTTCATTGTTGCCAAGAAGATATGCATATATTAATGAACTATACATTTGTTCAATGAACGGCGTTCATAAAATAATGATCTCTAAAGGTTGGGATTAATGAAGTAATTCATTAATGCTATGTATGTAGGTAGACGACAAACAATTAATCCATCTTTAATATCCCAAATGATTTTCATTATGTGAAAGAACTACGTTCATATTTCTAATGTATTTTTCTTAAGTATTCAATGTACTTCACGTTCATTACTTAAGTAAGCTCTGTACATTATATGCATGATGATTGGTTCTGAGCCAGTAAATGTTTTACTTTTATTTACATAGGATCAATGATAATTTCATTTATTTAATGAAGGTGCTGTTGATGAAAGCTTTTTATTGGAATTAAGATAAAAAAAATTTTGAGTGTATCGTACGCCAATTTTTTTCTTTGCAAACCTTTTTTTAGTCTATCTGTGACTCCTGCAACTTAATGTAGACAAGCATATGTCGTTGGCTGAGATATATGTATTCCCTTGTTTCCATTTTTTGCATTTGCATTTTGTTTCCAAAGTTTCCTTAATGTTCTTAATTTCTTTTGGTCTGCTTTCGTCCTCACATATCATTTCAGCCCTGTGTACTAGCGTTTGGATTAATGAGACCAACTGTCAGTACCTGTAGATTGCCGACATACGAATTAACCAAATACATCAACCCTACATTGGACTAGCAGTTACGTAAAAAACGTTGGACATTTCGTAAAAATTCTGAACAGTATTAAGAGAATTAAGAGAAGGGTTAAGAGAAGACATACCTGACTTAAAAAATTTGGAGCTGCTATGGGATCACCGCTTTCACTTGTAATAGCCAAATTATTTATGTAATCATTCGAAGAGGAGGCCGTATTCAACAGTAAGAAGAAACCAAAATGCTGGCTTCGATACGTGGAGGATACATTCATCATATGGGCTCATAGAGAACCATCTTTAGTTGTTTTCTTTGATCATTTGAAAACCATTTTTATCGACTTTACAATGGAGACTGAGTAAGATGGAGTTTTACTTTCCTGGATGTAATAGTGAAGTGAACAAACAACAAACTAATCCGAGTATACAGAAAGAAAACCCACATGGATCGTTACCTAAATGCGGAATCACATCAAGATCCAAAACAGAAAAAATAATGAAATCAAACGCTGATCCACAGGGCTGAAATTATATGTGACGACGAAAGCAGACCAAAAGAAATGAATAGCATCAAGGAAGCTTTGGCAAAAATGGATACAAGGGAAGAAGATATATAGACAAGGCAAACCACCGCAACCAGACTACAAGAGAGGTACCTATCTTAACAAGCGACATATACTTGCCTACCTTACGTTGCAGCAGTCACAGATAGACCAAGAAGCACGTTATCAAAGAAAAACATTGGCATACGATATCGAACAACGACGAAAATACAAGTGCTTTCCTCCAACAAGGATCCAGTCCTCAAACTTCTGATAAAAGGTGTTTACCAGTTGAAATGTACTCGTGGCAAAAGTTATATTGGACAAACAGGAAGGAGCATTCAGTGCCGGATCAAGGAACAGCAACGACACACCAGACTCGGAGATACACACAAATCGGCAGTAGCAGAACATGTTCAGACTAATGAGAACCATCGAATCGATTATGAGAACGTGCTAGACCAGAATATGAGATACTGTCCAAGCATAATTAGAGAGTCGCTAGAAATCTTGAAGAATAATAACGACTTCAACGGGTAATATGGATACCTTAGCAATACACGAAGACTTGCTTTATTGGGGACTGGTGTAAGTCATGGTCAATCGAGCACGGCGGATAAACAGCGAAGAGTAACAGAACCAATGTGTTCAACGAGGAGCAGACGATGACAACAACAGTCTTTCGAAAACGTCTGAAGAAGTTGACAGCATGATCAGCGAAACGTCAAGACAAGTTAGACGACCTCAGCAGAACCTGGAAGAAACTACTTCGTGAAACAGTCGTGAACGCCTACATATTCTACCATTTATGTAGTTATCCCATATATACGCCTTTTAATTCAGTAGAAAACTTACTTCTCTAGATTATAAGATCCAAAAAAAATGTTATATTTAGAGTAACATTGAATGGTTTACGTTACGTTACGTTAAAGCCTCAATATATTTAAATTTTAATGCAATTTAGGTGTGACATTGGCTCACTGGAGTGGTCATAAACACAATTTTCTGCAGCTAATTAACTAACCTTAATACGTGAAAAGCTTTACGACCGAAATGAACCTTAAAATGTAGTCCGCTAAACAGGGCGAGAGTTTGTTGATGTAAAAAACGTATAAACTAGATTATGATGTTTTTATTGCTACAATTCTGAAACTATTAAATCTATAAATAGTTTGTTGTTCGCAACTGCGAGAAAGCATTTCCAATATCCTGTGGTGTTGTACCAGATTACCGAAAAAATAGCATTTTATAAGGCTGATGCGTAGATTCGTCACGCGTCGAAACAAAAAAAATGCTGCCTTAGGAATCGCTATTTGCACATCTAGTTTTTTTTGTAATTAAATAAACTAAATCTCAAAAAACATTAGTGCATATTTCTAAAAGTGTGAGATTTGGATATAATCTTTATATTAATATGTATGACGCCTATGATCTTTATGACCTTTATGACCTAAATTCCCAGTATGGCATTTATGACCGGATTAATTTCTATGTTATATGGCCTATTACCTATAGAGCCTTCATGTCCTCTATGATATTTATGTAGAGTTCAAATTTATTAGGATATGGACTAGTATGTATATACGAGATAATAATGTACAGCTTGGCAAGTCGCGCATAATACCTGAAACTTTTTAATACACTTGTATAAGAAAAAGGGTCTGAAAAAAGTTTTTCATCAGTTTATTTGCCATGTTTATGTCAACACGAAATAATTCTGTCTTCGAGTTTGATTATTATGGAGACCAACTTTATTTTTCCAAATGACAACCCTCACAATATCTAAAAGAGCAGCTTTTTTCTTTACTGTTTTACTGTACACTAACAATTTGTGACAAGTGACAAGCAAAGAACTGAAATATTAATAATGAATGTTTAATGAATTGTACCCCAACAGATCTCCAATAAACCAGTTAATAGTTATAAGACTGATAAAGAAATTTCAAGTAACTGGTAGCGTTAAGGATACCGCTAAGTTAGGTAGACCTAGAACTGCAACCGGAGAAGATAAAGTGTTGTATATCTTTCTCTCAATGCGCGAAAATCCAGTCAAATATTTCAGGGTCTTAGCAACTACTTTTGACATTTCTCACCAGTCGGTAAAAAAATAATATATTAAACGAGAAAAAATCCATACGTCAATACAAACTACAACTTGTTCACGAATTAAACGAGGATGACTTCGATAGAAAGGCTGGATTTTGTGAAGGCATGATGGAAAGATGCAATAACAATAATAAATTCGCAAGAAATTGATATAGAAGTGTACACAGACAAGTGAATCGGAATTGTAAAACATTTATCTGGGAAATAGATTAAATTAATTACTATATTTTATATAACCAGGAGTACAACTAACTGAGAAACAAAGTGTGCCAAATATAATCAGCAGAAAAGGTGTAAAAATAACGCTTTTTCAGTTATATTTAATAATAAAACATCAATAATTAATTCAAACCATCTTACAAAAACCTACACTGAAGAAGATAAAAAAGGTAACAAGAAGTAAAAGGATAATAAACAGTGAACAGGTCTGGACTTAAAATATTAATCCCAAAATGGTAACCTGCTCAAAATGTTTAATGACCGACCCAAAGGATATTTTCATATGTGATGGATGTAAAAGGGAATTCTGCAAAAAATGTTCAGATTTAAGTGAAACTGAAACCAGGTGTTATCAGTTAAAAAAACGGAGACTATCCTTTTTATGTGACACGTGAACAGGGATTATTAAGTATTCCAGATATATTAAAACAACTTCGTGAGTTACAAGAGGAAATAAGTAACCTAAAGGAAAATATAAATGAAAATCGAAATATTGTTAACAGTAACCCAAGTGCGGATCCTACCGAGTGTGAAGATGTTATTGCAGAGATTATAGAGAGACAGAAAAAGGCTTCTAACATAATGATTGCAAATATAAAGGAACCGCAATCAAGGAATGTTCAAGATCGAAGGGCAGAAGATGTTAATACGGTAAAAAAATATTCTTAAGGACATAAATATAGACCTCTCTAAAATATCAGTTGTTCGTGTTGGCAAATACAATAATAATAAAGACAGACTAATCAAGGTAATATTAGATACTGCAGAAGATGCAATTATAGTGCTTAAAAGTAAAAAGAATATAGGAATACCAGGAATTACAATTTTTGTAGACAAAACGAAAAGTCAAATTGAATATTTTAAAATGATAAAAAACAAGTTACAAGTGTTAATTGCAAATGGAGACCAAAGTAAAACTATAAAAATTATCAACAATAAACCAACTATTGTCACTAAAAATTACTACCAAAAAAACCAATAGAGTATCCTAATATATCATACTTGAGCGATATACTATACTTAAATGTTATAATCCAGCTATATTATTATTAAGAATATTATAAAATATAGTATATATTACTAAAATATATCCAGCTAATATTATTAAGTGAATCAAGAACCAAAGAAGAAATTTATGATGCAGAATTACTAGTAAGATGCGACTCTGTTTCACGGTATACCGAGGGGGGGGGGGTGCTATTGTTTATTAAGACTTTATGGTATTAAAGACATATGTGTTGGAAGACAACCTCTGGTCCAAAGTTGTAAAAGTGGAGTATATGAATTGTACATGGGTGATTGGAAACCTATATCATTCACCAAGTGCAAGTCATTCAGTCTTCTGCAACAGCTTTGAGGAAATATGTGAAGAGGTATTTTGTGATCATAACAAATGCATAATTTTAGGGGACTTTAATCTAAATTATACAAGCAATGATTTCTACAATGTAAAATTTAAAAATCTGTTAAACATATATGGTGTTACACAACGTGTTACAGAATTTACTAGAATTACAGAAAATAGTTCTTCTCTGGTAGACTATGTACTCACTAATTTTGATGAATTAGATGTAAGAGTTCATCACATTCCTAAAATAACCGACCACTCAGTTATATCAGTTCATTTTTTGTAAAAATAAAGATTTTTTAAAGACAAATATAGTAAAAGTATTTCGAAATTTTAGTACCTAAAAATGCATGATATAAACCTTGAATTGATAAATACTGATTTTTTATTAAATTCAACAGACGTAAATATATTATATGACAATATTCATATAATATGTGAAACGGTTATTAATAACATATCACCAATTCAAACATATATCATCAGAAAGGATAGTGTGCCTTGGTATGATTTTGAAGTTAAGAATAAATCTAAGCAAAGAGATGTTGCACACCAATCATTTATCAACAATAGAAATGAAGTGAATTGGCAAATATACAGAAATTATCGAGACGAACTTGTAAATTTATTAAAAGTAAAAAAGCAGCAATATTACTATAACAAAATTGATACATACAAACATAACTCAGTTAAGATGTGGAAAACCCTAAAAACACTTATAAATACAAAAAATGTATCAAGTAATATTAGAAGTATCCAATTTGATATAGGCGATATAAAATAAATTAAAGATGATACAAACATTGCTGAGCAATTCAATGTTTACTTTGTAGAAAGTATAAAAGATATAATTAACATTATTGATACTGTCAACAATTGGAATGATATTGACATTAATGTCACTATCCAAAGTATATTTGATGAATTTAAACTAATTAATTTATGCGACCTAAGTTAGATTATAAATAACTTGGATGGAAAATGTTCTATTCATGAAGTTCTTAATGGAAAATTTATTAAGGAATAGTTTGAAGTAATTGGCCATGTTATACTTAACTTTATTAATACTTCATTACAGACAGGTATATTTCCCAAAAACCTAAAAACCAGTGTAACACCAATCCAGAAAGTTCCTGGAACAAACAAAGCATGGGAATACAGTCCAATTAATACCCTACCCTGTATCGAGAAGGTATTAGAATTGGTTGTGTATCAGCAACTACTGGAATACTTAAATGATAATGATATTTTAATAGCGAATCAGTCTGGCTTTCGTACCAAACACTCATGCGAGACTGCTTTACAATTAACTATATCAGTGGAAGAAGGCAATGGATAGGGGTGATTATACAATTGCTGTATTCTTAGACTTAAATAGTACGCCAGTCAATAGAGCTCGAAAAGGGGGTGAGTTTATGAGACGATTGATACCTGAAATCCGACTACGGGATACTTTTAAGTTCAGTCCTTAGATGAAAACGTGTATGAATTGGACTAGGAAATAGTTGCACTTTTTTTTAATAACAAATTAGTTTTGACAGAAAAACTGAGTTTTTTCAGTTTTTTGCTTATAGCAGAAAAGCTATTGAAGAAATCACATCGCATCCAATAGGAAAGTTGTAGAGAATTCAAAAACCTTTACAATGAAAAAACGTCGATCGGTACATTTTTCGCTGAGAAAACTCGGAAAAAACGCAAAAAAATTACCTTTTCTTAATAAATTCGTAATTCGAGTATTTTTGCATTAGAAGAGTCAATCTGGAGTCAAAAACTGGATTATGTCCGATGAATAGTTTTTGCACAATAGTCGAATAAAGTTTTTTACATCGTATTTTTGAATATTCCATAACACGTCGAACGATAGATTAAATAACATTTTCTCGACGGATTTGGAAACTATAGAGTGTAAACTACAATTCGTCCATTTACTTTGTTTCATTTAAATGCCATTAAATTGGTGTAAAAACGCCTCTGAACACAGCGCGAAATTTGCTGGTCGCTGCCGCCGCTTCCCCTCGCTTCCCCGCCACCTCTACCTCGCTCGGCTGTCAGCGCGCCGCCGAACATTTTGTGCGGTGTTCAGAGGCGTTTTACACCACTTTAATGGCATTTAAATGAAACAAAGTAAATGGACGAATTGTAGTTTACACTCTGTAGTTTCCGAATCCGTCGAGAAAATGTTATTTAATCTATCACTCGACGTGTTATGGAATATTCAAAATACGATGTAAAAAACTTTATTCGACTATTGTGCAAAAAACTATTCATCAGAAATAATCCAGTTTTTGCGCACTCATTCTTCGTGATATTACCTACATTTTCCCACAAGATTGACTCTTCTAATGCAAAAATACTCGAATTACGAATTTATTAAGAAAAGGTATTTTTTTGCGTTTTTTTCCGAGTTTTTCTCAGCGAAAAATGTACCGATCGACTTGATTTTTTTTTAATTTAAAGGTTATTGAGTTCTCTACAACTTTCCTATTGGATGCGATGTGATTGCTTCAATAGCTTTTCTTCTATAAGCAAAAAACTGAAAACACTCAATTTTTTTCACTAATTTGTTATTAAAAAAAAAAAGTGCATCTATTTCCTAGTCGAATTCATATACGTTTTCATCTAAGGACTGAACTTAAAAGTATCCCGTAGTCGGATTTCAGGTATCAATCGTATCATGTCCAAAAGCTCTATTGACTGGCCTATAGGGCGTTTGAGACGATTGATCGCGATATTTTACTCAAAAAACTGGAGGGTTATGACATCCAGGGTAATGTACACAAGTGGTTAAAAGACTATTTAACAGATAGAAAGCAAATAACTAAAGTTAATGATAAATTATCTACTGCAATGACTAATGAGTATGGAATACAACAAGGCAGTGTGCTGGGACCTTTACTCTTCTTAATCTACATAAATTATATCAATTTACACCATAAATTCGATTTTTTTACATTTATTTGCAGACGACACACTTCTATCCATATCTAGTAACGACTCTATTGAGGCAGTATTATGAATCATTCTATTAGTCAAATTCAAACATATTTAAATATAAATAAACTAAAATTGAATGTCGAAAAATCTAAAGCTATGATATTAACAACTTTTAAATATAATTCTATTAATTTTAATGATATTAACGTTAAAATAAATGACAAAATATTGGAAGTTGTGACCGAATTTACATATTTGGGCTTTATGCTAGATAATCATTTAACTTTTAATTCTCATTTTCATTATATATATGAAAAGATTTCTAAGAAAATATATGTCTTTAGTAGAATATCTAATAGTTTATCCTCATACTCCGCAATTACTGTGTATAACACAAGTACACTAGTATTTCTTTGATGTTAAATACTGGAATGGCTATCAGTTTGTGATCGATTTTTCTATATATCTATGACTATCATTTTTAAGGTAGTAAACAACCTATGCCCTGATTATTTGCATGAATTTATTGTTTACAATTTTCAGAGGCATAACTACCCTACTAGAATAAATAATGATATATATGTGGATAGGTGCAAACTAACTAATACTATGAATTCACTTTTTTACAAAGGAATAAATGAATATAACAAACTTCCCATCTATATAAAAAATTCCCAAAGACTAATAGAATTTAAATACAAGATTATTGAGTACATAAAAATGTAAATATATGTATTTTACTAGATTCTACAAATATTATTAGATTTAGATAAATAATAATTAAATTATGATCTTATATGTGTAATATTTATGTATATGTATTTATCAAAAAAAATATATGTACTGAATGTACACAGACACATTCAATTTAAATGGTGTTGTTAGTCGACATAATAGCCGTTACTAATCGTTAATCACATTATTCGTTCCTACAGACTATTGTTTCCGGGTGAAAATAATGTGCTTAACCAACAACTTTGGTTGCAACAGTATAAATCACCACCACATTTTGCGGCAAATATCAGGAAGTATTTAAATGCACAATTTACAAGACGCTGGATAGGCAGAAGATGTAAAATTGAATGTCCAGCGCACTCCACGAATCTAAGTCTCTTATCTTTTTTTCTATGGGGGTATTTGAAATGTAAAGTTTATATCATTTGGCCAGGTAACATTGCAGATTTGAAACATAAAATTTCAAATGAAATCGGTCATTTCTGAAGACTTTCTAATAAACGTTACTGAAAAGTTTCAGGACCGGCTTAGTGACTGATTAGCGGAAAATGGATGTCACTTTCAACACCTGATTCGCCAACCATTGAGCGCATTCAGGGACGCTCAGCGGCTGAGTAGCTAACTTAGCTACTTCCCTGAATGGACGGTTCTGACGAATGGATGATTCTCTCTATCCTTTTACCTGTGCTGTGAGCAACTGAGTTTTAACCTACTTTTAAACAGAAGTTATAGAAAAGAAAATATTGCTTGTTTTTAAACAAAAGTTATGGAAAAGAAAACGAACCTTTGTCCTTTTAAGTGTCTTTAAGCACAGAATATGGCAGGGAATTATGAATCCATGATTCATGAAAGTTATCTATGCCATAGAACATATTACGTTTTCTAGATCTTTGCGAAACTCATACAAACGATTTAGGGAGTGTTAAGCCGCTGACTGTCAGAAAAGGCTAACTACTAACACATAGCGGTCAGCGGCTGAGCGTCCCTGAATGCGTCCATTGTTTTGTTGTCTCATTTTTAAAAAATAAATAATTACCTAAGTAAGCAATTACATTATCTAAAAAAAAAATTACTTCAAACGTGTTTTTTTTATGAAAATTTCTTTATGTAACCATATCAAATATTTAGTGTACAGTAAAGGGGAAAAGCTGCTCTTTCAGATACTGAGAGACAACTTACGAGTTGTCAATTAAAAAAATAAAGTTGGTCTTCATAACCACCAAACGCGGAGAGACAAACGTATTTCATATTGACAGAAACATGGCAAACACACTAATGAAAAACTTTTATGGTATTCAGGACATTTTTTCATTTACTTATGGAAAAGGATAACATTCATTTACTTATGAAAAAGGTTAACAACATGAGATATGGAAGAAGTGAACAAAAAAGAAAGTGAGGTGTATCTGGAATTAATATAATAGTGAGGATTTTGTTAAAGAATTGCCATTCTTTAACAGGGGTCTTGAATTTTTTTGACCACTTGTCAAAAAGTTATCATGTTATTATTTATTCATTATTATGTGATCGACGTATTTTTTTTAACGAAAACCTTTAATTTTGAAGGGACTATAAAGACACTAAAAATCGATTTATAATGTTAAAAACGAGATTTATAGAAATTAAAGAAAATTAAGACAAATACCAAATTTTTGTCTTCGAAATATGCACCATTGACATCCTGAGCGCGTGTAAGATGCTCAAAAAATATTATTGAACAATAGGTGTTTTTTTTTTTTACATTATCAAATACGGCGAATGCGCCAGTGATTATAAGTTTTAGGTCCGGTACTTTTTTTACTCCCGATTAAGGCCGGATTAATTAACCAGACGGTAAAACTGTGAAAATATGTACAGACATTACACATTAGACTGTGGCCTTTTCACAGACTTAACGTCTGGTTAGTTAATTCGGCCTTAACCGGGATTAAAAGTACCGGCCCCTAATATCGCAAAAACGGATTTCATATTAAATGAAGCACAAAACTGATAATTTCAAATCCGCGATGTACCCATATAATATTTATAAAAAAAAAAAGTAGTAAAAGAGAAAAAACTAAATCGACTTTTTTTAGTCGATTTTCATAAAAAAATCCTTGTGTGACATACATTGATAATTACGTATTGTACTATACATGAAAAAAGCGCTCTTTCCAGATCCGTCAAAAAGATAAGGATTATCTTTCAAGGCATTCTTTCAAGAGGTTTATATCAATGACGTCATAGCTTTTTAGCAAGTAGACAAAACATTTCAAGATCCCTATCAAAGAATGGCAATTCACATGTATCTTTTGACGTTTCCAAGAGATGTTCAGAAAAAAATCCGTAAGGATTTTATCCACTACTTTACAAATGCACTGTATAAGCGTTCAGAATCAAAAGTAAAGAATGTTATAGAAGATATAGTCGAAAGAAAACTCGTAAACTAAAGTAAGTATGTGCATTCAACCGACATAAAAGTAATGGTCCTGTAAAGGAACACTAAAAAATGGAGTCTAAGAGGATATCCCATCCTAATTTTCTATCAGGGGTGTGTTTGTACTAGTTAAGAGAGATAAACATATCAAGGGTATACTGACTATGAATAAACTGTATAGGATGCGAAGGGGTGCAGCAAGGCACGAAAAAAGTGCAGGAAGGCACGAAAAAGTGTCGGTTTTTGTTTTTTCGCTTATATCTCGAATGGTTGTTGCTCTATTTTTTGATAAGTTAAAGACAAAATATTAAATTACATTCATTTTAAATAAAAGGAGGATACCGAAAAACGGAGACGTTTTATTCCAAATTTAACTCCCGCAATAGTAACAGTCGTTTGCCACATAAACATGGAAAAATCTTTGCAATTTCCAGAAAAGTCGTATGCATTTGCATATTAATATGAGTTACATTCAGAATGTAGGCACACATAAAAATATCTTTATAATTGGAGTACTAACAGTTTAGCCTGAGTACTTTGAACCCGTAGTACCCTGAGTAGGTATGTTGAAATCGACTTCGATATTTCACTCCATGACGTCATATTTTTTCATAACCCCAAAAAACACCTGAAAAACAGCAATAATATGGAAAAAAAAACGTCATAAAAGTTTTTGTAACTGGAACACTAACAGCGTAATAGCATATCCTTCTATACTTTCATACGCATAAATCATTCTGATATCAACATTACTCCATTACATATTTTCTCCAAAAAAAAAAAAAAAAACTGAACGTTTTCCACGAAACACCGAACTACTATACTTTTTCTCGACGCGCGTTTCGCCAACTAAGATGGCATCTTCAGGAGAAGATTAAAACTGAGTCAGTTTTAAAACAACTCAATTTATCTTCTTTTTTTTGTTTTATTCCTCTCCTGAAGATGCCACCTTAGTTAGCGAAACGCTCGTCGAGAAAATTATAATAGTTCGGTGTTTCGTGGAAAACGTTTCATTTTTGTTTCTACGCCGAAGGCTTCGAGTGAGGCACCTACTCCAGGATATTTTTTCCTAACCTCAAAAAATCCTCAGAAATCGCAAAAACCATAAGATATACTCGTATGGGTAAAATCAAAATTGAATTGACCCAACCAAAATAGAAATAAATTCGTTGGACCATCAAAATATGTGCAAGTGACTAACAAAAAAAAAAAAAACATAACTAGAGACAATTAGGTTTAACCATAATGTAACCGAAAACAATACTGTAAATAATGTAAACAATAGTAAGATGAACTATCTAAATACTATGGAGACATCCAAAAAAAACAAACGTCATCAAAGTTGGCCGAGAAAAAAAAAGACGTATTTCTATCCTTGATCGAATTTATAACCTTATTTACTTGTCAAGACTGTCACATCATATGACAGCCATTGTTTATTTTACAAATTGTGACAGTCACTTGTCAAAAGTTTGACATAACCGAAAAGCTTAGACATGACCGCTATTTCCATCTCTCGTTCATAGCCAGAGTTGATGACGTTTTTTTTTGGATGTCTGTATATATGACTCTCTGACATGGTATAAACTTTGAAGATGTAGTAAATATTGGCAGCTTTGTCAAAAATACCATCTTAAAGAGCAGAGTAAAATGTACACAAAACGTCGATCAGAATTTTTAGAAAAAATTATTAATTAAATGAAAGTAACAAAATATTGTTTGAAAACCTTTCAAAATTTATCAGTTTTCAGACGGGAGACATATTTATATAACGGAAATGAATAAACAAATATTAAACATCAAAATGTCAAATCAAGCAGATTAAAACGTCAAAGTACATATGTATACGTTGTTAGTGTCTTAGTTGCGAAAATTTTCTTCTGTTTTTCCACATTTTTGCTGTTTTTTTTTTTGGGGTTGGGGAAAGGGGGGGGGTGCCATATAATATCGCAATCTATTTCAGCACGTCAAAGTATGGTACACTGGTTATGTTCCAGTTACAAGGTCTTTCTATGATATAATCTATAATAGAGGTCTATGATATAACAGCATGTAACGAATGGCAGTAGGAAAAAAATCGCTCCGTTGAACGTCATGAAGCGAAAGGGAAAAATTACGACCTCAATTACGTAAAACTATGAAAAACTCGATTGAAATGGATATTGGAATTGCTTTTAGCACGTCAAAATATGTAGGAGTACGCTATTAGTGAGCGAATTACTGATACTAATGTATAAGATTTTCCTGAAAAAATGCAATGATTTTTTCATGTTCCCGCGGTTTCTCGGGAAAGCGACTGTTATTCCCAAGTCTCTGTATATATAACTCAAAACTGATTTGCGTTACATTTTTGATCCAAACATCGCCCTTTTTCGACATCCTCCTTTGATGTTGCACAACTGCTCTTTGGAATTTCTTCTCAAATCAACGGTAAAGAGTTTAAAAGGCAACGTTTACCAAAAATTGTGAATCAATAATATTTATCCGAATTTTTTCCACAATGCTTAATTGCATGCAATTATTTATATCTCAGTCGTTTATAAAGGGTGATCCAATTAGCGCTTTAGGATTTGAACATGAAATAAAACTTAAAAATTGGTCGGCAAGTAAAATATTCTTTTTTTATTCGAAAGAGCATCTAATTACAATTATGTTTTGAAAATAATATCGTTCAAATGTGCACCACGACTTTGTTGACAATAACGCATTCGATCAGTCCAATTTATCATTACGTTTTCACAAGTTCCGATTAGTGTTTTAAGTGAAACGTAAGCTATGTCAAGTCAATTGTCGAAACTATTGTTGTTTGACAGTTCAGTAAGCTTATTAAAGCAACATGGAACATTTAACACAAGAACGTTGTGAAATTATTAAAATTTATTATCAAATACAAAACCTCTATAAGAAAGCTGCGCCCTGTCCCCGCTCACGTTCACGTTCTCCATCATTTTTTTTTACACAAAAATTTCACAAGTTTTTAGAAATTTTGTAAAAAAAAAGAGTTTACGTTGGTGGATAATCCAAGGAAGAATCGTGTCAGAAATGTGAGAAATGCAGCCAGTGTTGAAGCTGTAAGACAAAATGTGCGAAATAATCCAAATTTGTCTGTTAGACGTCGTTCCCGGCAATTGGGCCTTACTTATGGATCAACCTGGAGGATTTTACGGAAGGATTTATGTTTGTATCCACACAAAATTCAACTGGTTCAAGAATTAAAGCTCAATGATCATCGTTGTCGTCGTGATTTTGCTGCTTGGGCGCTTGAACATCGGACTGAAGATCCATTTTTTCCATCTTACTGTAATCTTTAGCGATGAGGCGCATTTTTGGTTAGACGGCTATGTCAATAAGCAAAACTGCAGAATTTGGAGCGAAGAGCAACCTAATGCATAAGTAACAACTCCGTTGCATCCAGCAAAAGTTACAGTATGGTGTGTCATTCATGCCCGTGGTATTATTGGACCTTATTTCTTCGAGAATGCGCAAGGACAACGTGTCACCGTAAACGGAGTTCGTTATCGACAAATGTTGAACGATTATTTCTTTCCCCTTGTTGTTCAAAGCCAACTGGAGGAATTCTGGTTCCAACAGGTGGCGCCATACCTCCAAAGAAACCATCGCGCTATTGCAAGAGAAGTTTGGTGATAATGTGGTTTCAAGAAATGGTCATGTGAATTATCCAGCAAGATCTTGTGATTTGACTCCGTGTGACTTCTTTCTATGGGGCTATGTGAAGTTGAAGGTCTACGCCAACAATCCAAGAACTGTTGAGGATTTAAAAACTAACATCAGAAATTTTATTCGTGAGATACCGGCCCAAATGTGTGAAAACGTAATGATAAATTGGACTGATCGAATGCGTTATTGTCAACAAAGTCGTGGTGCACATTTGAACGATATTATTTTCAAAACATAATTGTAATTAGATGCTCTTTCGAATAAAAAAAGAACATTTTACTTGACTACCAATTTTTAAGTTTTATTTCATGTTCAAATCCTAAAGCGCTAATTGGATCACCCTTTACGTCTATCGCTATCGAACACCAGTTTTATTCCAATGCCGCTTTGCGAGAGCTCTGGAGCGGTCGTCCGAAGATTCTACGAACTTTCGCGAATCGATGAATTTTATAAATTATATCAACCAGCCGTCGCGGCGGTCGTTAACTCTTCATCTCTTCGTTAAATATAGCGGTAACGCAACCGCGCATTTCGCCATCGCGAAAATATTTACTTTTCCCCCCGCCCGTCGATGAAAGCAGGCGGCCGAGGGCTCGCGAGTTTTCATCAATTTCCATTTTCAACACCTGAACGCTTTTTAACTTTATTAACATCTATTTTGGTCCAGGAGGAATGTCGCGAGCGCTCGACGCCGCTGGGTCCAGTCTCGCTCCACGTTCCGAAGAATCGCAGCGGGCCGCGATGCGATGCCCTAAAAAATAGGCGATCAGATCGTCGCGACAACCGCGAAGTCGTACGAGTGCGCACGGAAAAACGCGAAGATTCGAATAGAGGACTTTTGAGTGGTGGTTCGTTCTTGTTTTGAAAAAAATTACCGTTCTTTCGCATCAAAAGTTTTCTTGTTGCAAAGGTGGATAATGTGAAAGGATTGGTGAAGAGAGTGAGGAAATTTTATGCCATTATCCAAAAAAAAAAAAATACATTTAAACAGTAGTCGCACTGGTCTTTCGGAAAGAAAACCATTTTTGTCAAAAATTATTTTGTCAAAGTTGTAAAGCTGCTTTTCCCTAGTATAATTGGAGAAATGGCCTAAAATGGTGGAGAAAATGAAGAAATTGTTTGCCATTATCAACACACATAAAAAAAAAACAAAACATATAATGAAATGCATGATGTCAGTTGAAGCAGTTGTGTTGGTTTTTGAAAAACTGTTTTTTTTTCCTTAAAAATTCTCTTGTTGAAAGTGTTTGTTCCACCACAATCTACGTGGATTAAAGTGGAAAAGGAAGCGAAGAATTATTTGCCTTGATTTTTAATTTTATTTGATGAAAAAGAAAGTGGAACACGCTGAGGCAATTTAATGAAAAAAGCAGGAGTTGGTTGGACTACTGGTTTAAAGCGATGAACAAAGTGAGGAAATATTGTCCTTATTAAATAAATATAAAGAAAGCAAAACAGATATATGTTCATAAAAATTAAATATAACCATACCAATTCAACATATTGTTAATTACATACATATGAATAGCGAGAAATAAAAATATTATTGTAAGAATTATTTTCGCCACATATGCAACGCTATATACATATGTCGCAGTTTACATAGCAGCATTCAGACCTTAACACGCATTTTTCCGTCAGTCTATTTTTTTTAGGCTATTTCGTTTTAGTCCTTTCTCACCACTTGAATGGTTGAATAGCTGATTAAAGAGCTGATTTAGTATAGAGAAGAAAGAAAATTCATAAAAACTATTTTATACAAAAATTCTTCAAGTATTCATGAAAACCAAAATATAATATATAATATAAAAATGTAATATAATGAAAAGTTGTGAAAATGTAAATATTTTCAAAATATTCACGTAAAAAAATGAAAATGTATGTATTTTTCCTTAAGAAATATTTTTTTAACTGAACATTGGAACTTCTTTATATAATCGATATTAATTATTGTTTGTTGTTTCGTGTTTTTTTCCTCTCAAGGTTGTATCAATGAGTAGTTAGAAAGTTAGCAAAGTAACCGAAAAAATTATGTCTCAAATCTGAACCACAAAATATACCACAAAACACACATTGTTCCGCTTTGAATAACTCCACCGTGGCATTTTTTTATCTCACTACTTTTTTCTATTCGTCTTTCACAGACTACTGTCTTCGACAAAACTTATCAAAAATGTATAACCTTTATTTTGGTAAACTTTAAAAAAAATATACCTATATACCGCAAAGTGAACACAGGATGTTTTATGTAGCGGTTTTCTGCAGAAACGGGAAACCTAAAGTAGGATGAATTACTTTGAGCACTATAAATGTTGAAACAATAAACTGATGATCCTCCATTCAGAACTCCAAAATACAAGGGTGAAGCTGCCCAAAATGGAAGAAAGTATATGTACAGTACTTTTATTGGCACATTTAACTGCAACAAATATTGGTTTTCTGAACAGTTGATGCTATTTTGATTTGTTTTATTTATTGCATCCCCCTTCAAAAAAAAAAACAAAAAAACAAAAAACCCAACTGATTGACTGAGTCACCCAATTAACAATATAAATTATTAGTCAAAAAGTAGTTACAAAACTCGCGAATGAAGTGAAAAAATGTATTATCTCCAATCGGAACCACAAAACAGAACATATATTGGTACAGTGTGTTCCGTTTCTTCCGCCTCACCTTGGCTCGGCTGATCAAAATAGAACATACTGTACACGTACGTTTCCTGATACATTTAATTGTCACCTTACGAATTGATTTTCTGAACATTTGATACTCGTGAGTTGTTTTATTTTGTCCTCTGTTTCTTTAAGGCAACTGGAGTAATCGGACTAACAATGACAATGAAAAAGTATATCATACATTCATAAAAGTCTATAAACACAGTACATCTGCACATAATTTAAGTATATAAATTCCGTACTGTGTAGCCGACACTTAAAAAAATGCAATGTAATATTTATGAAGTGCTTTTCCGAAACATATTAACGAATGATGACAGTAACAGGAAAGTTGTCTTATTTGTCTGGAGTCGTTCTTTTATTGTTTAAGAATTGACAAACTTTTTTCGTGGAATTTAGACACATCATAACAATAACTGGAAATATTCAACTTTTAACATCGGTATTTAAAGTTTTAATAATCTGTCAAGTCGAAAAACATTAGCCTTAATCAAGAAACAACAAAGCTGCTCACGATCTAAACTTGTGTGACTTGTGACATCCATCTTAAAACGCAGCCGTACTCTGTAAATGTTTTCATTAAATTCCGGAACGTTATAATATAATCATATAAAAATAGTTTTAAACGACCAATAAACACCGCTTATAAACTGTACGATGACATGATTATTCAGAGAGCTACATTTATTTCCGATTTATGGTCGATTTATTGTCAATTCTCTACCCAACGCGGAATTTTAAAAATGTGCAGTGCGGACATTAAGTAGTGGAAATAGTATTTGATTCTAGGATATTCATCATGTATTCTTAACCTGATAACAATTAAGAATTTGCTAATTATCAATTGATAATTGCTTCTGGAAAAATAATCCAATTCCAAAAGAGCAACAGTTAACACAGCAAACAGTTAAATTCATCATGAATTTAACTGTTAACGCTTCGCTGCGAAGGGTATTTTGATTTTCTTGGAAAATTCGTAGATTCTAAAATTGAGATTTTACTACCTCATTCAGCAACATTAAATGATCATTAAAGTCGATTACTATTTTTTATGGTTAATGAACTTATTGCTTAAATCTTTTAGAGCTTTGCCCATTGTATATGTAGTAAATTTTATACAAAAAATTTGTTTGTCTTATTTTTCAAACTCATAACCCTAGGTGCAAATTTCATTATGGCATATACACATATTTCAATATATTTTAAACTTAAAGTCTCTACATTAGGTACATTCATATTCTGCGCCTATAAATACAGTGCAACCTCATTAATCCGAACACCTTGCTAGATCCTGCTCAGATTAATGGATATAACAACAGCGGAATTTTTGGCTGATCATTTTTTTTTAGGAAATTTTATTTTAGCGGATATGTTTTTTAGAATGCTACAACGATGTAATTTTAGTATTTAACATAAATTTAGGATTGTTTGCTTGATGAAAATGTCCGTTATCAAAATTAATTTGACTATAGTATTTCATATATGTGAATGAGATTTTTGTGTCTGTTTGTATTAAAATTTTATTTCTGTTTTAGGTTTTAGTTATATTCGGGATATACTTAAATTTGTTCCAGTTTTGTTTATTTTGCAGTAGTATAGATTCTTGAGATTTTATATTTAGTGGATTCAATAGTGGAAACAATATTCAGAACTTCACAATATTCAATATTCGGAAGACCATATTCAGTATTCAAACCCCAATTACGATACGACATCGACGACGAGCAGCTTTTCTTGTCAGCATTCGGATTATTGAGGTAGAGTTCGGACAATAGCTGACATGATTCAGAAGTGTGTTCAGAAGATATTGCACTGTCTTTTTATTTATTATTATTTTTTACTGTTATCACTTTTCCATGGATATCGAACTAAAAGACAAATTCAAAATCTGTTCACTATATTTATCTGTTTCTTTAATTCGACACTATCTCTGCTGCAAGTATAAATATTTTCGTATGGCATTCCCTCATATTACCATTTTTTTTGTACATACTTCAAACATCACTGGTGACCAAATACATAGTCGAGGATTGAATTTTCAAACAAAAAATAATACTTGCATTTCTAATACGTACATATAGTGTCAAGAGTCCCCACTAAATGGGAATTTTTCTTATTAGGTATCCATTTTTTTCAATAATAACACAGGACCACAATGTTTTTTTCATGTGCGGAATACTACACTATGCCTACTATATGTTTTTTGGGTCGCTGATTACAAATCCGGGCTTACTTTTGCTTGATCAGCTAACCTAACCTCAAAAAATGTTCAAAAACTCAAAAAATCGAGTTCATAAATTGAATAGCACACGGGACCTGAATTTTTAAACTTCCTTCAACTGAAGCCCCTTCAACTGAAATCTTGTATCTCAAAATCTCCGAATCCAAATTTTCAAACTCCTAGCCTCTTAACCTAACCTCAAAAACCTCCAAAAAATAAAAAAAAAGAGTCTAAAAACTCAACAGCACACTTGACCTGAATTTTTAAACTTGATTTTAACTGAACTCTCGAACATCAAAATCTCCGAATCCAAATCTTCAAACCTCTAAAACTAACCCCCAGAAACTAAGAAACACGAGTCTAAAAACTCAACAACACACTGGACCTAAATATTGTAAAACAATAGACTTTTCAATTTATGTCTTTAACTGATGCAAAACGAAGCCTTCAAACACTAACCCATAGCCTCTTGTCCTTGAATGATGTTGATGATATGTATCTTCAGTCGTCGTTTCTAGCGATAAATTGGTGAATAGGATATATTGCTTCCCCAGTAACTAGCGACGCGACGTTATGAAAAAGTACCTCTAAAATCTGAAATTCCACCACCCTGAAAACAGTAATATGCTGAAGTGGATTTAGCGTTACCCATCCTGAACCACGTGGAGGTACCACTTCTCCAGGCCTTACCTGTTTAGAAGAGGGGCACCTACGATAGATACTTAGTATTAGTTTTTTCCTAGCGCAGGTACCGCCAAAGATCAAAGGTCATTCATTAATATAATTATAGATTCTTTTAACTTATCGTACTCGATCAATATGTATATATATATATTTTTTCGTTCCTGGCGTAGGTGCCCCTGTTCTAAACAGGTAAGTCCTGGAGAAGTGGTACCTACACGTGGTCCAGGATGGGTAACGCTAAATCCACTTCAGCATATTACTGTTTTCAGGGTGGTGGAATTTCAGATTTTAGAGGTACTTTTTCATAACGTCGCGTCGCTAGTTACTGGGGAAGCAATATATCCTATTCACCAATTTATCGCTAGAAACGACAACTGAAGATACATTACCTTAAATGATGAAATTGAATAAAATGATGAAATTTGCAAGTATTTGGGTTTTAGTTGAGCTTTTGAAGCAAAGAAAATTTATAGGACAACTTTATAAAATTTTTAAATTTCCATTTAAAACGATTTTTAAGAGAAGATTGTTGCTTTGAAATACTTAACTCAAACATTTGGTGAAAAGTTTAAAAACATAACCCAGCAGTTATAATGTCAAAACTGTTGTATGAAAATGTAAAAAAATCTTGTTGAATATGTCCATATGTGCAAATTCCATAAAAAAGTGTTGTGCAAATTGTTGTAGACTTCTGTGCTTTTCTTTTTTTTTTTATCTTAAAAATGCCTAAATTTAAAAACATTTATTTATTTTTCCATCCAATCTTTTTTATGTTACAAACTGTAAATATTTTTCGCATAATTTTGAAACTAAAAATAAAGATTGTTGTACAGATTTTCTTTCCAAATTATTTTATTGACTAAAATGTTGGGGGTTTTAAAAAAAAATAAAAAACAAAATAGTCGGAATTTTCGCGTGAAACTTCGTCAGGATTTTTTTTTGTTTCAAAAAATAATAATATTAATAATATTTTGTGGCTACCGAAAATTTCAAATGACGCTTGGCTCTTTCTTGATCAAAATTGCTGCAGTAATCAATAACGAAAACGATTTTTGAAAAATGGATATTAAAAAAATCCATATGATGCCTTTTTGATGATCATTTGATTTATATCATATCACATTTTGATATGACTTTTTGGTGATCATTGTATGTATGTACATACATAAATTATACATTATTATAATATATTCGGAATAACTTAACTTACCCTTTTGTTGTCTAACATGACAAGGAGTAATATTTAAAGTCTGAGACACTGTCCATTCAAAGCTTTGGTGACATTCAATGAATCATCTTAAACAACTGCAGGCATAGGAGCTTTGATGTTGACGAACCCAAAATTTCATTATGACCGTTGGCTCCAACCAGAATTCCTGTTTATTTTCGAGTGTGTATGTGTTTACATTTCTTTGTCCCCAATAGCTCATCCGTAGCATTTTACTCCGTTTACAACAAAATATATTGTTCTAGAACATCAAGAAAATAGTAATTAACAGGTTAATTTTGATCGAGTCACAAACGTTACTGTATAATCACAGCTATCAGCATACCTGAGAATTTTAATAATTCCTGTGGGGTAAATAATTTTCTTTCAATATATCGATAAAAAAGTTTTTTTATTTGTTTTTTTTTTTTATTTTAGATATTCCAAATATTTAAATTTACGTGCATAATTTACATATGAAGGGTAAAGGGGAAGAAGGCGCTTTGTCGCGAATAGAGCATTTTACAGGAGAACGTTTTTTATACTTGAAGACGTCGTCATTTCATTTTATTATAATCAGTGCCATGTACACTGTTGCTTTGAATGTTGCTAGCTTGTTATTTTAAGAATCATTATATAAAAATAAAAAACTTATGTACGTATGTTGTTCGTACGTTTTTCTAGATTTTTAAAAAAATTACTGTGACTGCAAAATAAAACAATCAAGAAGGGGGAATGTCAACAAACCTGTTTTATTAAGAGTATCTGTATAACTTTAAATAAAGACTACAACAATATATTCAAATAAAGAATACAATAAATTATTATTCTTTTTTTGTATAAAAATACACATTATCACTATCTATATGAAACAAAAAAAATAAATAAAATCATTTTAAATATTTTTATTTTGGTAATACCGCTTTTTTTTCTACGTGACGTAATGTTGTGTATTGTAACATTCAGCTGCTACGTTTGAACAAAAAATTTTTGAGGCACTGAAGCTTCCATGGATATTGGAAGTAATTTATGCAAAATTTTATTTTTTAATGACAAAACAGCATTGTTCTTATATGCATCTTCATAAAGCATAATTGGTAGTTCAAATTCATTATGTCCAATTTTTAATGTCCGATATTGTTTTCATTTTTTAGAATCAACTAAGACCATAGATTCCCAACTTCCATTTGAAGATATTCGAAAGTAAAATAATTGTGGGTCTTCTTTGAGAACTTTAATTTCTCTAACAGCTCTGGATTCTAATAGACAGATGTTTTTGTATGAACTGCAAAAATTGAAATGTCCACTTTTTAAATAAATCTTGAGTTACTTCAAAGACATAAATAGGTGTAGGCTTTGCTCTAGATGATTTAAATATTTTATATATATTGACGATTTAAAATCCATTCATTTGGCACCTCAATGCGTGCTTTTTGATTTACAAGGACGAAATTTTTATCGCATTCCATGTAGGGATGGCCTCTTATCGGAAAGCTTGCTTTATTAACATCATTTTTCTTACATGAGCCAGGAACATTTTACAAAAACAGTTACACGAAGCAAATAAATGTTAAACTAAAATTTAAACTAGTAAAGTGGGCAGCTGCGGCGTGAAAATAAAATTACAAACTGCATGTACATTGAATGAAGAGGCAACAGAGTTGACGTTCCTCCTTTTTGTATAGTTACGAGAGGACATTCCACCTTCTTGCACTTTTCAACATATTTTTGAATTCATCTAGCTGTTGACTGAACGCGTTCTTCATAAAAACAATGTATACAGCTCAAAGCAAAGTATTCACTTTTGTCTACAAGATGGCATAACAATCTAATTTTCGATCTTGGACTGACATACCCCCTTCTTCCCCTGTACCCTTCATATGTAATTAAGTTATACATAGAAATATAAATGCATAAAAAAGATATCGTTGATGTCATAGCCTTTTAACAAGTGGCCGAAAACTGTATAAAATCATCAAGAACTGTATATAAAAATTACAATTCATATACAGTATTGTATATGAATACTGTATATGTATACCGTATGTACATCTCTTGACGTGTCCGGACGATTTTTCCTAAATAATTCTGACGCTTTTATGAATTTAATCCACTAGTTTACAAAAAGTTGTATAGTAGGTACTAGAAATTTGATGGGACTCACCTAAAGTTTTGATTATGAATTATGAACTAATGCAGGGTCTCAATGTCTCTTTGAATAATCTTCTCAAGTACAGGAAGTTTCACTATAAATGGAACCCCCACCCTAAACTTTTTTATTTGGCTTTATATGAAAAAATGTTAAATAAAAGAGTTGTAGGGTGCAATGTAAATTTTTTTATGATATAGTTTTCATGTATATAGGGTGTTGCAGAAAACCGTGATAAATAAAATTGTACACCCCGTATACTATTATATCACTAAATAATTGGGTTCATCTCTCTGATTACGAATATATATACATATGTACATATAGTTTATTATAGTTATTTTAAAAATCTAATAATAAAAACGCCTAATTCAATTTAACATGTAGTAGGCGATGAATTCAAGAACAGGCTTGCAATTGTTCGGACACCTTGCAAAATTAGTTGAATTAGAATTCAATAAGAGGTTGTCTCAAAAATTTGCTGAAAAGTGTTGCAAGAGCTTATAAAACTTTGAAAAAAATACAGCTTTCATCCTTTTAAGCCGAAAGGGTCCAACATTTAACCCAAGCTAATAAACAAGAACGTTTGATATTCTTCAGAAATGTATTAGAAAAACTAGAAAGGGGTCAAAATGTCTTCTATAAAATATTTTGGAGTAATGGGTCCTGTTTTAGCATTGCAGGAATTCCAAATAGGAAAAACAAGTCATTACTACATGTCCTGCAATCCCAAAAAGTTTTTTTCAAGTGAAACATTTTGGCTACCGATCTGTAAACGTTTGGGATGGGATAAAAATGAATAAAATTTTGGGTCCGATTGTTTTTAACTATTCGCTGTCCGGTGATCTTTACCTTGGCAAGCTATAGAACGACATTGAACATTTAGTCGATGAATTACCTTTAAATGACGCCCAACTGTTTTTCAGCAAGATGGAACACCACCCCATAATGTTGGCTTAGTAATTTTTTTTGAAAAATATTAAACCGGGATTGAAAAATGTGGAACATTTAAGTGGTAGGCCAAATAATCCAATCCTAACCCCTCTTAATACCTTTTAAAATGTTTATTTGAAATATAAAATAAATCTAAAAGAACACAACAATGTTGCATAAATTCAAATCCACTTGGAAGGTCAAAATCCTTACCTAACTAATTTTCAGTGTGACATCTACTAGGTTATGGAGTGAAAAGCAATATATTTTTTATTTCTTTAGAATTTGTGGTATATCCGAACAATTGCAAGCCCATTCTTGAATCCATTGCCTACTAGGTACATGAAAAATTGAAATAGGAGTTTTTTGCTTAGATTTTAGTGGCGTATGTGAGTCGGACGAATATTGATCTCGATTTACCCGGATCGAGAGTACCTCCTCCCCCGTTTTCGAGGATGCTGAATACGATGCCGGTGTCAGAATGTCTCTTTGGGATTGCGTAACCCCCCAAAACCGCCAAAAACCACCACCCTACATCATTTCCTTGTAAAAAAACGTCTGTCCCCCCGTTTTCGAGGATGATGAACACGGTGGTGGTGTTCAATATCCCTTGAGACCCCCCACCAACTCCTCCACCAGCTAAAATTCACCCCCGAAAGGGGTGATTTATTTATTGATTTGGGGATTGAAGGGATTTGAAAACAAAATCATCCACCACCACGTGTTCAGCATACTCGAAAGCGGGGGGGACAGACGTTTTGCCGCTGATATAAAAAAATGCTCCTTTCGGGGGTGAGTTTTGACCGGTGGAGGGTTTGGCGGGGGTCGGAAATAATCTTCAACATCACCACTGTGCTCAGCATCCTTACAAACGAGGGGGACAGACATTTTACCGCTGAAATAAAAAAAATACCCCTTTCGGGGGTGAGTTTTGGCTGGTGGAGGGGTTGGTGGGGGGATTGCAAGGGATATTGAACACCACCACCGTGTTCAGCATCCTTGAAAACGGGGGGACAGACGTTTTGTCGCTGACATAAAAAAAATAAAATTCACCCCTCTCGGGGGTGAGTTTTGACCGGCGGAGGGATTGGTGAGGGTCGGAAATCATCTTCAGCACCACCACCGTGCTCAGCATCCTCGAAAACGGGGAAAAATACGTTTTTTACAAGGAAATGATGTGGGGGGCTGGTTTTTGGCCGTTTTGGGCGGTTGTGCAATCTCAAAGACACATTCTGACACCGGCATCGTGTTCAGCATCCTCGAAAACAGGGGCGGGAGGTACTTTCGATCCGGGTAAATCGAGATCATTTTTTCAGGGTTTTTTCCGACTCACAGACGTTACTATTTTTAAAACAAGTATTATAAACTATATATATTCGTAACCAGGAAGATGAGACCAATTATTTAGTGATATAAAATACAGGGTGTTCCATAAGAAAAAAATACATTTTTATTTATATACGTGAAAACTACGTCATAAAAAACATTGTACCCTACAACTTTTGTATTTAACATTTTTTTATATAAAGCAAAATAAAAATTAAGGGGGAGTCAATTTATAGTGAAACACCCGGTACATACTAGGTGAAGTTTTACCTACATGTTCAGTTAGGATTGTTAATATATTTTAAAAATGTGTCATTTGTCTTTTTATAGTTAAAAATAGACTTATCTGAGTGTATGATCTTATTTTGAACCTATTAAAGAATAACCTGAATTTTAATCTGAGTCTACAAATAGAAGCAACAAACTTTTATTGTTTTATTTTTAGCCAAACGAAAAAATAATGTAATCTATTCGTACGCTTCAACAACACGTTTCCTATCCTCATTTTCGTTTCCTCTTTAATTCTGCGACGAGTCGCATCCCTGGCTTTTATAGCTCCCGTAATAGCCAACCCATTTCACGTCTAAGCGTCGCCATAATCTTCATTTTCACCCTGTTGACGTACGCGTATCCTCACCATTACCGAATTATACATGTACGTCCTGAACTTTTTTCAAGCAAGAATCGCCGCTCAAAGTTCTCGTTTTACGATTGTGGATATTTTTCAAGGGATTTAATTAAATGACCTCTATACTCACGTTTTTTGGCCGACGAAATACTATAATTTTGATAGTGTCAGTGCGCAAACAAGTGGTTCACTAGTATAGACGGTATTGTTCTAAGATGATACAAGTGTCCCTGCTCTGCGACAAAGATAGGGCCAAGGAGACGACGTTGCAAAGTCGAGGAAAGTCTAAACCCAAATGGTTGTCAGAGGTTAGTTTAGTGTTTTTTTGATTAAAGGTTTATAGCGAATGTATTGCGCGTGATTTGTACAAGGTGTTATCTGAAAAAGAGCGTTTTATGAATAGATTAATGATATTTTCAAATGGAAACTGTTCGGGAACCTATAAAATGAATTATTTTCAACAAAACTTACAGTTTAGTTATTAGGATCTATAAGAATGTATTTATGTGTCAATAACCACAAATACTATGACACATGCTGATACTGATGATACAGACTCTGAACCAGCAGATCATTATTTTAATATCTCAAATACTTTTCGAGTTATTCGACTCTTTGCTTAGTAATTACGTAGATATTTTAAGTTTGGTTACCCTAAACTGCATTACAATCTTGATGTTTGCAATATAAAATGCAGCCTGTAAAGCAACTGTAACCAATGCAGCCTGTAAAGCAAATAATTGTGTAAAATAGTGCAATATTCCGATTTTACGTAATCGGGTGTACCGCATTGCAAGTAGTATCTAATAAAAAACCATAGTAAAAATATGTTATTATATATTATCTTAAAACAGGCTTTAAAGGCCCTTCTGCATCAGCAGAAACCACTAAACACCGACTGAAATATATTTAAATGCTTACCATAATTTTAAAACTGAATTTTATATTTTACATACACAGACGTTTTTGTACTATTGTAATATATTATTGCTACTTATACTATTGTACTGTTTACTATACACCCCACCTACTTTATCAAAAAATATGATTACCACTTACAAGTATGAAAAATAATCAGACTAGGGCCTAGAAAAATATAAGGAACAAGAGTGTATGTTTTTTTTTCATTTAACGAGTTTTCCTTTATCTTCTTCTGGACAGTGGTGTTTCGTGATATTTCAGTTAGCCTGTATCTTGAAAACGACGCATGGGACCCACTCCACTTTTTAGGTGCTGACTATACACCTCTTACAGAAAGAATTTATAGTGAAAAAAACCGTCAGCAAAGTTTGCGAAAAAAAGTTTCAGAAAAACTGCAGAACACTCTGGGATCTCAATAACGCTGTGTGGAATATTTGCAGTATATTTTTTTTCATAATCTAGAAACAAATATAAGGAGAGGTTTTTCGATTTGTTACAAAAAAATTTTTTTTTCAAAAAGTTATGGCCATCTTAATTTTGGGACACAAAATGTTTCTATAAAATTAAAATTAAAATGGCCACACTTTTTTTGAAACAAAAAAAAAAATTGTAACAAATCGAAAACCATCTTATATTTCTTTCTAGATTATGAAAAATATATATACTGCAAATATTCCACATAGCGTTACTGAGATCCCAGGGTGTTCTGCAGTTTTTTTGAAAATTTTTCGCAAACTTTGCTGACGGTTTTTTCACTATAAATCCTTTCTGTAAGAGGTATATAGTCATCACCTAAAAAAGTGAAGTGGGTCCCATGCGTCGTTTTCAAGATATGGCTAACTGATATATCACCAACCGCCACTGAATCTGGATATATATCAAAATGTACCAGGTGATCTTTTTTTCAGCATCATTCGAGGTTTTTATATCGACATAATGTATTTGCCTTTATTTTCAGTTTTCCCTCCAAGACAATGGTTCAGCTAAATACTTCCAGAGCGGCATCCATACGCCAAAGATGGGAGAAAAAGTTGCACAGGTGAGCCCTCAAAAAATCACAAAAATTTTCATAAAAAAGTCGTAAAATTTTCGTATATGATTTTACACAGGGAATTATTTAAAAAAATGTGTACCTACTGATAACGCCTGCAAAAAACAACACACGTACATGGGAAAATATAAAATTGCTGTTCGGTAAACTACATCACCATTCCCGAATGTTTGCGGGATCTCAGAAGCCGAATCCGGTGTCTATTTGCTCCCACCACATCCCAATTAGTTCCTAACTTCAAAAAAGGGACAAAAAATACGAAAAGGGCCCTTGTCATGTTCAGAAATTAAACATGAATATATCTATACACGCATGCAAAAACATTGTAAGGGACACTTTTGATATTTTTACTTTTTTACATTTTTGAGGTCTACAGATGTAATATTACAAGAAAACAATGTAAAATGTTGCAATATACTAAGTTTTTATTACATTTTTAAATACGTTGTATCATTGTATCTGTAAAAATATGGATCTTCAGCGGTAAAAATATTGTAAAAACATATACAATTTTAAAAATTGTAGTGGAATTTATAATTATATGTGATGATAAGTAAATGGTTAAAATATTGTAAAATACGTTACAATGTTCTTGCATGTAAAACTTAATAGGAATATGAATTGTACAAAATATTACAATGTTTTAACCGAGGCTTTTATACCAATATTTATTATGGAATCAACAGATACAATGTTTTTGCACGGAAAGTTTTTGAGTGAGATTAACAATGTATTTACATTTATTTTTATATTTCATTGAAATATTTTTTTGTTTTGTTTTGTTTGTTTTTTGTTTTTATTTTTTTTTTAATAAAAAAGTGAGTTATATCACCGTTGTTGTTTTCCTCTATGCTCTAAGTAATTGATTATATTCAATATAAAAAGTACGGTGGATTGTAATGGATATTACAATTTTCTTAATGTTACTTAGAATATTTCAGTACATTGTAACCTACCATACAATAATAAGTTTGTAAAAAGTTCCAGGCAAAGCCATTGTAAATGCCATTACTATCATTTTATCGCTAACTTCTTACAAAATTCAGAATTGTAAATGCAAGAAATATCAAAAATACAATACCTACATAAAAAAAGGTTTATCGTACTTCCTCAGTCATGCATAGAACAACTTGTTAGAAACCGCATGCTGAAATGTTTATTTCCTTCAAAAATATTGACTTTTTAGTGATCGAGAAATTTCAAACTGCTCTTCTATAAAGTAGAGATTTGTGGCTTACAATGTTTTTGCATGTAGGTATCGATATACGTTGTCGATGTCGCTGAATTCGAATTAGCTGTTGGTTTAATTCCATCACGTTGCAATGTGTCTCTAATTTCAAATAAATAAATAAAAATTGCGAAATGCCTTTCTTCAATTTGTTTTCGAAGTCCCAGAATCCGAATCCGTTGTCCGCTTAACCTCAGCACATTACAGTTCGTGATATGAACTAACCTAACAAAACATTCTTAAAAATCGGGAAAACAGACTTTTCAAGTTGATACATGAAATTACTTACCAACTAGCATTATGCAGATGTTATCTAAGTCGTTGAATCCGATTCCGTTGGCCGTTCAGATTAGTTGAGTTCCTAACCCACTTCTTTAAATTATGAAAATAACATATACTCGTATAACCTCACAATTATAAAAACACTAATGACCGAAATGGGCAAATTGCTACTTATACATACATATACACGGTGCTCACTTTTAAGATGTACACCGTTGGAATCTTATAAACTAAATGAGGTACAGGGGTTGCTTAAATTACAAAAAAGTTGCACTTTTTTATGCTATTGATATAAAAAATATGGAAAGAAAGTGACAATACATCGGCAATATTCCTGAAAGATCCTGGTAAAAACTGATAACTTGTGTTTTACTATTTCATCTATATTTTTGTCATTAGTGAGGTAAATGTAATGAAATTTGGTACGATTATTGAAACGTCAAAATAGTGTATTTGTTATTTCATAGCAACTACGCTGCAGTAGTTAGTTTCAGTAAGCTAGAACTTTTAGACTTTACGACGTTTAATTATGCCTTATGATCCTGGAGTGGGTACTGGAACCTTCGGCGTAGAAACAAAAAACGACGTTTTCCACAAAACACCGAACTACTATACTTTTTTTGAAGCGCGTTTCGCCAAGTTCGCATCTTCAGGAGAAGATTAAAACTGTTCAGTTTTAATCTTTTCCTGAAGATGCCAATTTAGTTGGCGAAACGCTCGTCGAGAAAAAGTATAGTAGTTCGGTGTTTCGTGGAAAACGTCAAGTTTTTTTATCCCCATTGACCCAAGTGTGATATATCATTAAAATCGTAATTTTACTATCTATCCAACAAATACAACATTGCACCCGCATTAAAATCGTTGAAAGTTAACTACAAAAGCATGAAGATCTAGTAGGCCTGGAAAAATGAAAACTCCAATAGATGTAGCATATGGGTTTATGTAATCGTACCTAATTTCATTACATTTACCTCAGTAATAAAATAAATGTGGAATAGGAAAACACAAGTTTTCAGTTTTTACCAGGATATTTCAGGACCGATGTGACGTATCGTCACTTTTTTAAATATTTTTCAATGGAATAAAAATGCACATCTTTTTTGTAATTCAACCAATCCTGTATGTCTTTTACTTTAAAAGATCGCAGTGGAGTACACTGTAAAAGGTGGCTGCCCGTGTATGTTATTACTTATTACCCATGTTTTAAAATTTTAAAGTTAAATCAGCATTTTGATATTTGTAGACAATTTGGGACAGCTGGTAACCCAATAGGGCTAAACGGACAACAAATCCGGATTCAGCAACCCCAAAAACATGTGGATATATTAAGCTTGATTCCTAACTCGTGATTTTCATGTATTTTTTTAAGATTAGGGACGGATTGGCAAGTGAACATCTAATTTGTATTCTAGTCCAATTGATAAAAACACTCCACCATTAGGGCAAATGATTTTTTTTGTAGGACTCTGGTATAAGGTGGGTTAATTTAAGGGTGAATTTTTTTAACATTCATTCAAGAAAAAAATGTAATGAATATTGTTTTTAGTTTAATTAATACTATTTAAATGTTCCACTTTTTGGGTGTTTTCAACCCCTAAATAGGGGTGATCTTCAAAAATTTTTAAAAAACTAAAAAACATGCTCATCTTGATTTTTCATGACAAGTAGTTTGGTACCTGCCAAATATTTTTAGCATTTTTCTACGATTCTCTAGCGAGGTCCAGAAAACGGGCTATAATATACCATTTTTTCGAGATCGCTGAATAGCCCAGTTGATGCGTAGCCTCAGAAGGGTTCAGCTTGCATTAATTAGGGCAAATGATTTTTTTTCTAGGATTGTTTGGTATAAGGTGGGAAGTGTGAAACTAAGTTTTCGACCTCGAAAGCCGGGGGGAGAACTTTAACAGGCGAAAAACCAAGAAATTTTCGCACTTTTTTTAATTTTTTTGCGTATATCTGCTAAACGACTCATGCTACAGAAAATTGTATACGTTCCGAAATTGAAGTAGATAGAATGTTCTACAAAATGCATTGTCAAATTTAATTGTATGTCGTGTGGTTAGCATTCTACGGAAGTTTGAAAATCGACATTGATGCTGTTGCCTCATAAAAAGGTAGATTCCGCGTCCTTTAATGCAGGGTTCAAGGAGGGCACATATTTTGGTCTTGCCATGTCCAAAAGGGAATGACGTTGTGTCACAACCGAAGAAGGCGTGAGCAAAAAGAATGTGCCAGGTTTGCCACTCTTTCCTGGTTTCAGCATGTATACAAGTAAGTTCGTTTTGGTTGAACTAGGAATCCCAGTTGGCAATACAAGAACGTCAACATATTCGCTGATTATATATACATTTATTATATTATAATTCTATCAATATTAATATTACAATAAAGACCCATTATTATTACATACACAATCGAAATTGGGAGATTGAGACCAAGCTGTTGTCACAATGAGAACATCCTTCGCTGCCTGTAACATTTTTATGCAATTCGCATCGAAGTGTGTTTTCAACATCTGGGTTGGATTGTTTTTGGTTTTCTCATTACTCAAAAATTTTTGTGGGACACATCAGGAGGAGTTATGTCTTCAAAGGTGATGTTTACTGATGTGTTCATTTTGGAACGGAGAACCCATCTAAATTCGTCGATTTTCAAACTTTCGTAAAATATGAACCACACGACATACCATTATCTTTGACAATGCATTTTGTATGAATTTTTGTCTACTTTAATTGCGGAACTTATATAATTTTCTGTAGCATGAGTCGTTTAGGAGATATAAGCAAAAAACTAAAAAAAGCCGGTAAATTTTGTGTTTTTTCGCCTGCCAAAAGTTATCCCCCGGCTTTCGAGGTCGAAAACTTTCACACGGAAAGTTTCACACTTCCCACCTTATACCAAACAATCCTAGAAAAAAAATCATTTGCCCTAATTAATGCAAGCTGAACCCTTCTGAGGCTACGCATCAACTGGGCTATTCAGCGATCTCGAAAAAATGGTATATTATAGCCCGTTTTCTGGACCTCGCTAGAGAATCGTAGAAAAATGCTAAAAATATTTGGCAGGTACCAAACTACTTGTCATGAAAAAATCAAGATGAGCATGTTTTTTAGTTTTTTAAAAATTTTTGAAGATCACCCCTATTTAGGGGTTGAAAATACCCAAAAAGTGGAACAATTAAATAGTATTAATTAAACTAAAAAACAATATTCATTACATTTTTTTCTTGAATGAATGTTAAAAAATTCACCCTTAAATGGGTGAAATCATCCCCAAAAAAAATTGAAAATTGAGAATTGGAATTGAGTATTCGTTCCACATTTTCTGTCTAATCAAACCTCCAAAACGTTTTTTTCAATAATATTTATAGATCTAATCACATTTAGGGGGATGATTTCACCCCTTCAGAATGGTTGTTTTTTATAAAAAAAAATTATTTGGAATGTACAGATTGAGTCGAGACTACCTCCCTGTATAAAAAAGAATTGGAATGTTTTCTCAGATTCGTATGGAAATATCTTACCTTCTTATGTTTAAGGGTGCCTCTACCCTTGGGGATGGGAGTTATTTTTTTATAAATATCGGTAGAAAGTAATGTTTTCTCAATTTCTTACGAAGACCTAAATATTTTTTTCAGATGTTTTAAGAATTTTCAATTTTTTTATACTAAGATGAGATTTCACCCCCTTAGGGGTGAATTTTTTTAACATTCATCCAATAAAAAACGTAATGAATATTGTTTTTAGTTTAATTGATACTATTTAAGTGTTTCTAAATCTCCCCGAAAATCACCCCTAAAATAGGGGCGATTTCGAAAACTTTTAAAAAACTAAAAAACTTGCTCATCTTGATTTTTCATGACGAGTAATTTGGTACCTGCCAAATATTTTTAGCATTTTTCTACGATTCTCTAGGGAGGTCTAGAAAACGGGCTAAAAACAGTTATTTTTGCGGTCACTCTTTCATTTCTCAACTTGAAAATGGCGTATTCGCGTTTTTCGACGTGATATGCCGTGTTGGGGTTAAACGGACACGGTATTCAGATTCAGTAACTTCGAAAACATACAGATATGATGGTGTGGTCTAGCGAATTCACTATTCGCTCTATAAAGCATTGCAACTTTATATTAATGACATCCCTTTGTTAACTGATGTAGATAAGGTTAAAATTTTAGGTCTGTACAATTGTTAACTGTCTTTCCAATATACACCTATATTGGAAATACCAACCATTGTGAGATCTTAATATCAAAGCTAGGTTCTATTATTTACTTATTTCGAAGTATAAAAACTATTCTGTGTATAGGTCAACTTATTACTTTATATTATGCCCAAGTTGAATCCCGGTTAAGATATGGTGTTTGTTTATAGGGTAATTTTACATTGTAATCTAATGTATTTGTTGCTCAAAAACGTGTTCTAAGAAGTATGTGTTGTTTATCTAGTCCTGTAAAAACATAATTTTCATCTTCTATGGGCTGCGTTACAGTTTGCAATTTTTATTGCGCGCACGCGTATTTCTGCCTGTTTGGACAATTTCTTAACAAATAAACACAAATACGCGTGCGCGCAATAAAAATTGCGAACTGTAAAGCGGCCTTTTTCTTAGATTTAAGTCAGTTTCAAATAAATTGTCCTAATATTGTAGGACCTAAAATGTTTAACCATTTACCTCGTGAAATTAGAGATGTAAAAATTGAATATTTATTTAAAATTAAGCTGAAGCAATATTCATTAGACAAATACTACTATTCTGTGGCAGACTATTTTCCTGCGTCAGACTATTTTTTAGATAGTAGTTTTTATCCTAGTTTTCAGGTGTTGACTATTCCTATACATGTACATATCTATTTATTTGTTTTATTACATTTTATGTATATTGTATTATACTTCCCAAATACACGTTTTCATATGGTTAATTTATGAAATTGTTTTAGATGTGCAAGGATATTATATAAATATACAACTAGTTATACTCTTTATTTAGTCCTGGTTTATGTAATTTGGATACTAATATATGATTTCAAGGTGCATGTAAACTTTTGTTAGAGGTGAAAAAAAGCACATAGAGTAGTAGAAGGGAAGGATTCCACGTGATGATTTTTTATAGGAAGGATATTTACTATTTATTTTATAATTTCTGTTCATATTTTTCTTTGACAATAGCGCAAGTAGATAAGGCATAAAAATTTAATTATCGAAGAAAGGAAAGACCTGTAAAAATGTTGGGAGAGCTCGATTTGACTCTTTACTTTATCGCCTTTTGTATCGCCTTTTATACGAGTACATTTGAAAATTTTATGACACGGCAACCATTGTTTCGTGCAGTAGTAGCTTTCGGTGTCTGCATTAATAAAAGCTAATTTCATATTTTCATCCGCAAGCCGCCTTTCGTGTTGACTAATTCGTCATCGCCCCGCTTAAACTGGGTTCAAGGGCACTAGAGCGTTAGAAAAACCGAGGCAATAAAGTTTCTACGAATGATTAATATGAACGTAATTCCAGCGAAATTCTCAAAGTTAGACCGCAATACGTTTTAGATGTTATCTGATGTTTTATACAGAATACGGGTGCCTGGAAGTGTGGGAAGGAAATAAGGACACAGTTCTATCAGTAAATGACCGGCAAAACTGAGTAGTTGTTGAAGATAATGTAGAAAGTGATTTATTCTTGAATTATTTCCTATAAAATACCTATTATTTTTTGCTTATAATTATTTATAATCTTAATTAGACAATGATGACACCATAAGCTTTCAATTACACATGTTTTGGTTATTGAAGGTTACAAACGATTCGAATCTTGTCAAACATCTGCCTATTATTACAACTGGGGTACGTTACACATTATACAAGTATAACAAAAAGAAAGCGAAATACTTATAAGTTAAACGGGAAGAAGATAAACTATAAATTTTGATTTCAATGAACGTATAACTGATTAAAATATGTAAGAAACCTTTTTGTCAGGGTTAAACGGGACCATTTAGACAGTTAGATATATATACCTTTCAATGTTTTACAAAACACCAGTTTTTTTTTGCGAATAGCTCGCTACTGGTGAGAGATAACATTTTATTTTTATCTGAGAGAGATAACATTTTATAAAAAAAATATTTCCCTCTTCTTCACAGAAATAGTAATCTCCTTCTTACTGAATATAAATTTTGAGTTAAAATCCTTCTGATGACAAGTGATTAACAGAAGATAATCCCCATCGAGTCACTATTTGTCTGTAAGTAACTTCAAAAAATACATGTTCTCGCCATCAACCGTAAGAAAGGTTATTCGTATTTTTAAATGTTCTGGTAGTTCAAATAGATCATATAATTCCAACCATTTCAAGTAAATCCTGCTACCTCAATAGATAACATAGGCGATGACAACTACCTTGAAAGGGGTTGTTTGTGAAGACGAAATCGTAAATAAAATACAACGAAATTTTGGTAATCCAGAACACTCGGGACCGCACCTATTTTGAACTTCTATCCGTTTTATTCTAATTTTGGAAATTAATAATATAAATTGGAACTGAAACAGATTTGTTTTATTGAAACTACTATACATTATTATATAAGTCGAATAAACGTCAATAATAAAAAAATAGGAATATGTAGGTATTCTTAACAATACACAACAAGAAAAAAAACAAATGTAACACCAAAAAGTTAACGAAATCAATAATCAATGATTAATCGCTATTCGGGAAGCGGGATTCGGATATTTCCAGTTAACACGGCGGATAGTCATTTGTTCCAGATAATTCGGCGTTCCAGATAAGCAGGTTCTGGATAACCAGGAGTGTAACGTGTAGACTAATGAATAGTGGAGGATATGGTGAAAAACTTTGTCAATTGGAACGTTTACAGAATCTTCAGCTGTTCAGCTACATTCAAAACATTCAGCTACAAACTCAAGTTCACTATCCCCATTGACATTATAATTAGCAAATTGGCTACATATTGCAGTAGTCAGTGTTTATATAAGTTTGAGGTATATATAAATGTTAAGGAGAAAGACTCACTTAGTGAGGCTAATTGGATAACAGGTTCAGATTCAACAATGCCGAGAAAATATAAATATGAAAACTAACCTCATTTCTCTACATGAAAAGGGCCATTTTTGTGATTAAGTAATTTTTAGGATTAGAGACGAATTATGAAATAATGCAGGTAAAGAAATGGAGGATTCAGATTCAGCGATTCCGAAAACAAACAGAAAGATATGTAGGTGTAGTCTAGTGACAGCAACTTTTTTCATGTGTACATTAGTTATCTTCGGCATTACCAACAGGGGCGTAGCTAGACTGGTGCAACCGGTGCACCGCGAATGAGGGCCTCCACGGATAACCAAAAAATAGCAATTAGGCCCCATCTGGACCTTCTGCACCGGGGCCTTCGAAAACCTAGCTACGCCCCTGATTACCAACTTTATGTTCATAGTCTGGCATGCAATTTGAAGAGTCGGATGATTAAAATCGTAAATTGGAACACTCGGTACACGGGTCACGGTCGGTTTTCTAAGTGCAGTGCAACCTGTCGGCTAATAATATCCTGACACAGTTTACGCGGTAAAACACCTCGAGAATGCATTGATTGCGTCAATTGCTTGTCCTTGAACCACTTCGCGGCTCATGAATCGACGCGGACAGTATGGATTTTTCGTCCTTTGTTGCCGAATCGCGGTAAGACGAGTTACGGCCAGATGGCGCCAGTGCATCAGCTTGGCGAGACTTTCGAGAGGACTTTGACATACTAGGGCGCCGGAGGCAATTCAGGAGTTTATTGAATTTTTGATGCTGTTAGGTAACAGTTGTGCCCATGAGTTAACAACACCAAACCAGACATCCTGCAAATAATACAAACACAAACTTAAAATACATTTTTCACTAATGCTGAAACTCTTATCCAACTACATTGATATCATCAAGATATTATGGTTGAGTATCTCGAGCACCTGAGTCAACTCTAAGCTTCGTAAAAATATGTTTTAGTGGTCATTGAATCTGAATACGTCAGGTCCGTTTAGCACCACCAGTTGTCCCTAAAACACCGTCACGTTGATACCTTTAAAATTACTTTTTACTGAAATCTGTAAAAAATTTACTATTGAATTGATGTTTTGAATTTAAGGTTTGAAGTCCGATTAACCTCAATAATATATCAATCAAAATTATTTACCTGATTCATATAAGGGGTGATAAGGGGGTTGGCAAGGATAAATAGGTTAAAAAATGTAGTTTACAAGACTTTCACCTCCTTATGTTACCTCCTGGTATGACCAAGGAGGTAACAAAACGGTATCGAAACCGGCAATAAGTCATCTCACCATTAACCACGATGATGGATCAATTTGTGGGATTGTTTTGGAATTAGAATCAACAATATGGTAGTTAAAAGATAAATTTACTGGGCAGCGCTACGTGGACCGTAGAAAATAATCTTTACCCATCAGTCGATTAACTGGGACTTCGGGATGTATTTGCGTTTAAGCAGGATAACGATCCCAAACACAATTGCATTTTGTTAATAATAAGTATTTTGTTAATAATAATATTCAGTTACTACCGTGGCCTCCTTAATATTGACTTAACCAAAACGAACATTTATGGGATCACAACCATATGAGGTGTGTAAATTAAGTAACGAGACTGGTTTTTTTATTTTTTTTATTCCAATAGAATTACAAATCAGTATTGTCTCCTTCAACATAACTTCCTCAGGAAGCCACACAGCGCTGAGATGGTTCTCCACTCCTCATAGCAGTGCTGAAATTCACTGGAATTTTTGGAAACGAGTTTTTAGCCAGAAAAAAACATTCCTGTGGCTCTTCAGCTTCCCTATTCGCCTGACCTTATGAGTCCTTATGACTTTTTTTGTCTTCTCGTGATTGAAAAATCACCTCTAGGGACGTCATTTCAGTTGTTCTTGATGTTTGGTCACACACATAACCCTTTTTTGAAGTTTTCAAGAACCTCTCTGTAAATGTGTTGATTTACTGTTTGGCCTGGAGGCGCAAACTCTTTGTAGATAATACCCTGGCTATCAAAAAAGCAAATCAGCATGCATTTAATCTTCGACATGCTCATTCTTGCTTTTTTGGGTTTTGGAGAGTTTGAAGTGTGCCATTCCATGCTCTGGCGCGTGGTTTCCGGGTCGTAGTCAAACACTCAAATCTCATCACCAGTAATGGTACGTTCCATAAAATGGAGATCATTTTCAATCGACTCCAAAAAGTCAGGACATCCTTGACAAATGTCCTTTTGTTCCTGCAAATGGTTTTTTGGAACCATTTTTACGCAAATTTTTCTCATTCCCAATTCGTTAGTCAAAATCTGATGAACAGTGGTGTGATTCAAATTTAATTCTTCCCCAATCATTCTTGTCGTCAACCGACGATTTGAACGCACAAAATCCCGTATTATATTGACATTTTCATCGGTTCTTGAAGATGAAGCCCTTCCACTGCGTGGTTCATTCTCAATCGAGTCTTTTCTTTCTGAGAATGCCTTAGACCACCAAAAACCTGGGCTCTTGAAAAACACTATTCCGTTGGCGTGTTGAAGTTTTAGAAATGTATCCGTTGCGCTGTGTCCACGTCCATTTTTAAAATGCACTAGAAAAAAACGGTTTACGAAAAAAGTCACAAAGAACAAAGTTCAAACTTGTACTGAAGATGCATTACATCATACATACAGATACATGTTAACCTACTGCCTTTCCAAGCCCCGTATTCTTCCAGCGTTGCTATCTTATTATCTACTTAATTTTTACACACCTCGTAGATCATAGTGACCACTTAATGTGAGGAAATCATATCAACAGTCCACTTCAGCTGAACTCATGAAGGTTTAGTATGAAATTAAAATATTAGTTGTTAACATGTCATGGCGACTTGAGGCGGTTATAAAATTATTATTATATTATTTTGTATGATCCCATTTTCAACTTATTTTCCACAACCAGGTGTAGGTGGTTTTATAATACTTTACAACCAATTAAACTAAAAATACGGCGTTTGAATGTTAGCTTTTAAAATAAAGTGATTTTTTTTCGACTTTTTTCTATAAGTAAAAAAAAAGATAACTGGGTTTGAAAATATTGTGTTCATAACGATTTACCAGTTGTTTTTCGATTTCACAGCCCACTAACCCTCAAAATATTTTGTACATGGTGTCATGGGCACCTAGACACATTTTTTTTTGATACATTGTATTTTATCTGTGAGTATAGAAACAAATGCCACCATGTCACACATAGTTGAATAGAGAATATTAAGGCGAATAAGATGAGGTTAACAAGTATGCACGGTTGTATTCTAAATAAGAAAGTTGAGTCGACTTCCGGTCAAACCGGAAGTTATAAATTATATTTGTTAATTTAAAAAAGCTTTATTTGTAGTTGTACCTCCTATAAGTTCCAAAATTATTTATATATTAATAAATATTGAAATTAGATGCTGTTACGTGTGCCCTGTGTCATTATTTTTGTTTACTTGTTCCTTACATATTTTTGATTTAATGATCGTAATTGTTTTACCCTCAAATGATCTATAGTCACTGTCTTTGACGTTTAACTCTATGTCGTGAATGTTCTCTTTTCAAAGTTCAACAGTAGCCAGAGTAGTGTCAGGCTACCATTTACATCTCCCTTAATAGCGGTGCTTTATCAATGATTTCGTCTATATCAATATGAAATATCAATCCAGCCCTAATTTAGCGAAGTTCATTTCGTCGTAGGGAAGCTATCGTCTATAGCATCTGACGAGATACCAAGAGTTACTCGTAAGGTTACTTGCTGTGTGAGCAGAACCATACCGAAAAATACGAGCAACCCTTCTTATGGATGATGACGACAGAGTTTTTAGAAGCGTAAAACAAACTAAATTTAAACTAATGACGATATATTTTCACCCATTTGGAATGACCGGAGAGACTACCTCAATTCAACGGTATTCGATGGGAAAATACTTATGAAGCGTATGAAATTGAATATCTCGAAAAACATATAAGTATTCCCGCATTTCTGCAAAGTTCAGTGGCCAATATGTGTTCACTGTTGAAAAACTCACTGTTGAAAAGTGCTAAAAGGGATAATTTACCAACCCTTTGAGAATTAGCGACCCTGAAAACATATAATGCTAAGTGGGTTTCTTTTGTCAACTTTAACAGGACTGTTTCCGCTATTGTTGTTCATTTTTTTAGGCTATGAACCAACTGTAACTCGATGGGGTTAAACAGACAACGAATTAAAATTCAGCGACCGAAAACAGATACATTATGTATACTCCTGAAATAAGTGTTGCAACACAGGGCTCGCCACTATAAATCTCGATGATATAATGAAAGTATAAACCGTAATTTTTAAACGCCTTGTACAATATATACGTGTGTATTTCTTGCTCCTGCGTACCTACGCCACTGACCGATCCTGCCCATGTGCCGGGATTCGCTTCTGCGCGGTAGACGCCGATCCTTTGCGGGAGCACTAGATAGTTAAATCAAACGGGATTTCCGAACCCCGATAATTATGTACAGGTATGTATGTGTGTAACCTAGCGAACGGCAACTTTTTTGTCCTAGTGAACGGCAACATATTCAGCCTGCCTTATTTTTTTTTGTTTACTTTTAATTTCTATCTGTGTGTGGGTATATCTGACAGAAAAGTCCGTGATAAAACGCAAACTTTGTTTAAAGCTTCCATGGCTATAATGTGCAATTTAATGACGATAAATCCATAAAATAAAGTTAACATATAAATAACAAACCCGCACAGTTGAAAAAAATAAGTAAGAGTAATAGAAGATATGTTACAATTAGTCATATGTATGAAACTTCTTCGATTTTAGAGACAGCCTGGTAGGCGTAATGGCTTTCAAATATCCAAACGGATTTAGTCGTGATCAAAACATCACTTGTAATTGACTGTCGGTGGTCCACGTTATTTCAGCGGAGTGATAGCTAGAAAATACGTTGTACAATAAAGATTAAACTTGAACCTAAATGAACCTAGATGGTTAAAAATAGCGACTCATTTTGTATGACTTTCCCGCATTAATCATTTCCAGTATATTAGAATAACTTGAAACAATTATATGAGGGGATCGCCCTATATATCATATAATTTGAGAAATACCCATTCAAAAACTAATGTACATTATATAATATCGCTTTATTATTATAAAGCAATAAATTAAAAAATCGATATGATTGAAATATTAATAACCAAATAGAAAAATTAGTTGGATTACAGAGCCCCATAAAAAAAATTGGTCAAACCCAGAAGGTAGACCCCTCAACCCACATGTATTTTGATGCGCTGAAGCCGATTATGACATTAAAAATTGATTTTAACTATTGAATTTTCCACTAGCGCCCCCTTACGGGTTAAAATTGAAGTTTTTATAAAAATTTCAAATTTATGTGTATTCTTTTGTATTTTGGCGTTCTAAAACCAAATATGACAATAAAATAAATTATAGTTTAAAAAAACCTTAAAAAAAAAACACGCTTTAATGGCAAACCGAACTAAAAAAGTAGAAAATAATTTTTAAGTATCAAGAGCTTGTGTTACAGCAATAGAAAATTCCAACAATCAATTACGACTAATTAATTTGGAATAAGATTAAAAATAAAAATTAAATTAATAATAAAATAATTCAATTATAGTAAAAAAAGCGTGGGGTGCAATTTATTATATTTTCACAATGACTTTAATATTATAAACAGCTCCTACTGAAATAATTGTAACATTTACTATCAAGCACCCCACGCTTTTTTTACTATAATTGAATTATTTTATTAATAATTTAATTTTTATTTTAATCTTATTCCAAATTAATTAGTCGTAATTGATTGTTGGAATTTTCTATTGCTGTAACACAAGCTCCTGATACTTAAAAATTATTTTCTACTTTTTAGTTCGGTTTGCCATTAAAGCGTGTTTTTTTTAGTTTTTCTAAACTATAATTTATTTTCTTAATTTTTAAGTCTCAAAACGATATCAAAAGTAATTATATAAAAAAAATTCTCAAAGTTCTTGTATCATTCTTGTTTTTTACTTTCTAATTTATTAATTTACGAAATTTTAACCGTTGTTATCCTGAGCGCTTGCAAGACGCTCAAGAAAATGTTATTGAACAATATCAATAAAAAAAAAAATTCTCAAATATGGCGAATGCGCTAGTGATTATTAGTTCTATTCTAAATAGTTTCTTTTTTTTATACTGATGATTCTAGTCAGGACATTTACTCATAAAATTCAGGAAACTTATAAAATAATTGCATTGTCATCAGTCCTTGACCCCTGTGCAAATTTTCAAGCTGATCAGACTTCTGGAAATTGGTAAAAATTACGCTGAAAGATTCCGTTACATACATACATACATACAGGTGAAGCTAATATAAAGCGTGTAAAAATGATTTTAGGTGTACCATTTTCCATTAGTACCCTTTTACGACCCACCTGAGGGGTTGAAATTGAAGTTTTTATTTATATTGTATTTTGGCGTTCTAAAACCAAATATCACAATAAAAAATGATTTTAGTTGTACCATTTGCCATTAGCACCCCTTTACGACCCTCCTGGAGGGTTTGAATTGAAGTTTTTATAAAAATTTCAAATTGATGTGTATTTTGGCATTCTAAAACCAAATATGACAATAAAAAATGATTTTAGTTGTACTATTTTCCATTAGTTTACCCTTTTTACGACCCACCAGAGGGGTTGAAATTGAAGTTTTTATGAAATTTAAAAATGTATGTGTATTCTTCTGTATTTTAGCGTTCTAAAACCAAATATGACATTAAAACTAATTTTAGTTGTATCATTTTCTCCTAGCACCCCCTTAAGATCCCCTCTATAGGGGTTCTAAATGGAACTTTTTCTAAAAATTTAAAACTTGTACGTGTTATGAGGTATTTTGGTCTACTAAACCAGGAAATGTCAATAGAAAATAATTTCAACTACTAAATTTCCCTGTAGCACGACCTTGCAACCACCCTATGGAAAAATGCGCTTTTAATAAAGAATTAAAATGCACATATCCTCTAATGCTCTTTTATAAGTGAAATTTTGGACCACCTGGGGGGGGGGGGGGGGGGGTAAAGACGGGTAATGGGGCGGTCCAGGGGGTGATCATTTTTTATTGTCTTTTTAGTTTAGTTTTTATTTTACTTTTAGTGCACCAGAATACCTAGGAATACACATCAATTTGAAATTTGTATAAAAACTTCAATTTGAACCCCTCAGGAGGGTCGTAAAGGGATGCTAATGGCAAATGGTACAACTAAAATATTTTTTTATTGTCACATTTGGTATTAGAACGCCAAAATACATAAGAATAGACATACATTTGAATTTTTTTATAAATACTTAAATGTTAACCTGAAGGGGGTGCTAGCGGAAAATTCAATAGTTAAAATCAATGTTTAATGTCATAATCGGTTTCAGCGCATCAAAATACATGTGGGTAGAGGGGTCTACCTTCTGGGTTTGACCAATTTTTTTTTGTGGGGCTGTGTTATGTTTTGATTAACTATTTTTTGTTGATGACTTACTTAAAATAATATTCTTAAAATCTGTGAGAATAAAGTCACCAGGCATTAGTGGTTTTATGAGTGACCTGAAATTGAACACATGATCCTGATGGCTTACTGGACATGACCTCAAATATACAAAAACAGGTATAAAATGAATATTTACGATAATTTTGTCTGGCCCGTTTAATATTAGTTTTGTTATAGTACATCTTTAACAGTTCTTACTTTATATTCCAATTATCGACAAAAATATGACATTCACATAATTTTCGTATTTAATTCCATCGTGTGTGAAGTTTATGACGTTATGCCCACATATGTTTTAGTCCAGGATCCGACCGCTTGATTACTGATTTCATAAAGAAATAGACTGCGATATGTCGAGAAAAGTCGTGTATATGTTTACTTAAACAACCAAGGGTGAAGGGTGCCTTATTTATTCCGGCCGCAACTACCCATAATAAATGATATACTTCTATAATTACATATCTATTATTTTTCTTCCAAACCGTCGTTCAGAGCGAAAAATGAGAGAAATGAAAATTTTCTCTACCGGTCGTGCAGAAGCAAACCGCATCCTTTTAGTAGTGGGTTACTAAAACATATTTCTGCGCCACCACTGAATATCTGACCTATCATGGAAGAACTTGCTGCCCGAGCGTAATTCCCAATACCTTCGTTGATTTGTAGTGCGTGATTTGTCATTACATGACTCATTTCATATTTGTTTGTTAACTTTAGAAAGATTTTGTTAAAAATAACTAATGTATAATATTTATGTATCTGTATCAACAAAGTAGTCGAGAGGGACCAATTTTCTTCGAATGACATATAGAGCGTTAACAATATTGCAAGAGTGATTAACAAAGTTTATACCTTCTGCATAGGATCGAATAAATAAAAACGCGATAAATTCCAGTGGTTAACGTACACGTAAGGAAGACGGGAAAGCGAGGTTTTATTTATGAACCATGCGAAACCCAAGGAAAACTAATTTAAAAAAATATAGATTTTTATAATGAATATTTATAACGTATTCAACATTTCTCTTTTGTTTAATAAATAATTATTAACGAATTCCGGCTTGTATATGCATAATACGCCAAAAAATTCACATAGGAATGTCAAACCCCAAACCGTATTGTCGATATTCAAAGTGTATTGGATTATATACAATTAATGAAGTACATATGTAGCTCGTACCATTACGATTTAATAGATACATAACTATAAATATATTACAGTGTATTTTTTTTTTTTTATTATTTGACCTCACACGCTAAGTGTATTAGCCACGAATTATACTATTGGTAATTGTGTAATTTAAGGAGTAATATAATGAGGGAATTAGACAGGGCCACCCGCTTCTCGTCCAGGGGTCTATCAGGGTACAGTGTAGTATCAGAAAGCATTATAAAGCATATCTAAATATAGAAGTCGATGTGGAGAAGAGCTGCTCACTATATAAAGGCGTAGTTATAAATGGCTATTATGTTAGTAATCAACTTTTAAAATAATATATTTTGAGGCAGAACAATCTATTCATCCCAATAAAATATTATGTGATGATAACACTTTTTCGATCAGCGCCCTTTGCGTTCTGTTCGGGCTAGAGATTTACTGTTTAAAAATTTCGGTAGCTTATAGGGTTGGTTTTAATACCCGGAAGTCGCTACGCTATGGCCTAAGAGGTTCGCCGTCCAACCCCATGTCTAAATTTGAAATCACAGGAATCTGGAGGTAATTCAGCGACCGACAGGATGGGCTGAGAAAAACGCTGGTGAGTAAAAACCCTATCCTGGCACACATTAAGATCTCCCCAACAAATTGTGAGTGGTTGGTCGTTGTCTGATCGCATGAACCACCCACCCCTCTCCAGTTACACTGGGTTTTGCTTGCTTTGACCTCCACCGGGCGATTCCATTGATCCCAATGTTGCCAAATGAATTGGACTAGGGTGCCACAAAGCGCTTTCACCCTTTGGTATTCCCCTTATCCCTATAAGCACCCCTCCAGGTGATCACCTCTACTCCAACCACCCACGCATCCTGTCTGTTTCTGCCCCTATTAGACGCTGCGTCGTTTGGCCTCGAGTTCATGTCCTGGCATCACATGGAAGGTTCATGATGGTGACTCACTGCGGACCGCCGGTTGAGCGCCAACATTGAAATTCCACTATTAAGCCACCCCAAACTGCTACGTTATGGGGTTGTTAGCAAGTCGCAACGCATGAGGTGACTCAAAAAACCTTCCTGAGGATTCTCGAAGCTTTTCTGGACCCCCAAGTCGACCGCAACTCTCTAGCCTGAATAAAACGCAAATTGCACTGAACTAAAAAGTGTTACTCTCATTTTGAGGAGCAGTTTATTTGAGACAATATTTTTATACAAGAAAACCGCTGTTTAATAAATCACTACTTCCACATTATATGGGTCATATTTTTTTTAAGTTATATTAACATCAGCAGAAACAGCTCTAAAAGATGAGAGAATAGTTGTATTGTAACACTGGCATTTTTTTTTAAATAACTATAGATGGAATTTACGCAATCTTTCAATTACACTCGAACCCCTCTTAAGTCGCCAAATCCGTGCATCTTTACCTCGCTTAAGTAGCGAAATTTATCCTCTCGTAAGTCGCGATCATAACCTCAACTTTTTCGTGTTTTAGCTGCAAAAAAGAAATATTTAGAGATATACCACAGCACTTGTTACAACGAAAAATGAGCCAACTGAACGAAAAATCAATGTAAGTATACCCAGTCGTGCGTGACAAAGTTCAATTTTCGACTTGAATGAATATTTTAAAAATTAAATATTTTTAAAAGACACCTAACCTATTTTAAATCAATAAATGTGTTACACAATCATTTTTTTCAATAAAAATTGTACATATTCATGCGAGAATCCAATTTCTAAAACTTTTACAGGCGGCGACTTAACCGGGACGGTTTCGCGACCTAATAGGGGTAAACGTGGTGAAATAACAGAGGATGTGAATTAAGCGAAGGTGAAGTAAGAGGGGTTCGAGTGTAATTGGATGATATCCCTGTAATTGTATGTATATAACGTAATGTTTAACTTAAAACTAGTAATATCGTATTTTATGTAACAGTATTACAAAAATATATCCCTCTCTCGGTACTAATCCTTCATCGCCCCCTGCCTATTATAGCACTACAATTTTAAATAAAATGGGATTACTTTCATTTTTACTTTTCCAAAATTGCTAGACATATTATCATTAATCTTATGTATACTATTGTGGACATATGGAAATTGCAATAATTTTCTAATTCAATTTGTAATAAATGTTCTCTCAGTATTCTTAGTACCATACTATTTTCTACATTCGGTAAATCTGGTTTCTGGTGGATTATCATTTAAAACTAAATTGTTTCAGCTATATTTTTGCAGCTGCGAACATTCCACAAGAGTCACTTGACTCCTTTCATCCCGTTGTCTCAATGTCCGCATTGGCTCCAATGATTCCATTGAGCCAAATCAATTCCCTGACCATTTAACCCCCAAACCGCCCAACCAAATAAGTTCCTATAAATATAATAACCATAAGATAACTAAAGTCTAATCAGTTCCAAATCTCGTAATGATACATAATGGGGCCAATTTTAAATTAATATCTTAGAGCGTTCTCGAGTTATCGGGAAGGTACACAAGAAAGATAGGCAGTAGGTAACACTAAGAGAAGTAAAACACTGTCAGATCGACAGATATTTTTTTTTTCGTTTTGTAATGTTTGGAGTTACATTAAAAGTTACAACTAAAAGTTTGGTTTTACATTACAGTGAAATTAAAGACTTCTGAATTTCCCAAGGGACTGTATTATCCGATTCGTAGTGTTCTGAAGATGTTACATTTTAGACTCTCTTACTAACAATTTTACATAAACTAAGTCTTGTCATTTATTGTTGTGATCAGCAATTTCATAGCCATCACGCGTGCCCATATTTGGTAATGAAATAAAAAGGCTTGGTGGCTGAACTTGAAGTTGCTAATCCAGCATTATTCGCAGAATAGCGAAGACAGAATTACGTTAGTACGGAAAAATGTAAACTAACAGGAAATGCAATGAAATATTATATTTTTATACAAAAGTAATGAACTTTGTTTGTTCACATATTACAGTTTAAACTTGAAACCACGACATTTCAAAACATTTTAGATATTTTGAGGAAATACAAAATTTTATAAAAAAAAATTGGCGATACTATACACTCCACTATAGGTATGTGGAGAGCTAATAAACATTCTCACTGTGTGATAATAGGTCTATTAACATAATAACCATATGGGGCTCATTTCCACAGAAAAAATGGAAGCCATTAATAACACGTCAGGGTAGTTAAAAAAGTAAAAATAATTTTCCCATTTGACGTAAAAATAAATTAATTAGAACGGCGCATATCAAAACGTTTAATGCATTCGTAAATACTCCACCAGTTTTAATTTATGAACCACGTGAAAATGGGAGAAAACAGATCTAAGAGGTGTGGGTTTTAATAATGAATATGTACATATACTGCCACCCACTTACTCGTTTTATTTTTAACGAGCTTTGAAGCACTACGCCTTTAGTTCACCGAAAAGTCAGAGGGAAATGTAAAACCCCAAAAGGTATTTACGATAATCGCTTTAACTATATTTTATTTTTCTAAATTTAACTATAGTTGATATATACCGGGTAATTCTCGGAAGTGGCTCATCCCCATACCTTTGTTGTTTTCAGAAATAAAATAAAAATTCAGAATATTAAATGACACGTCATATTTATTTTCTTTTGTTTTTATTCTACATATCATTCTGTCATTTGTCACGTTTTAATATATAATGCCATTTATTTTTGAATTTACAACTTTTGATCTAGAATGCTTAGTTTATAAACAAGTTTCAGTTTAAGTGGAGTAGACATAGAAGAATTGCTTTAGCTTGTTTTTGTTGACAGTTTTTAGTTTTTAAGCTCTTAAATATTTTAATTTTGAATGAATGATTGAATGAACATCAAATACCCGGAATAGGGCTTAATTTTAATACACCAACATTAAGTGGTTTTGAAAATAAAACCTTGCTGACTGTCAGCAATACATAAATACGAATACTGCCTTAATAATACTTATTATTAATATTAACACGGTCTCATATAATATATTTATCAGTTTTAATACATACTCAACATTGCCTTATTTCCATCTACTTTAGTCTGATAAAAAACATTAACTTGATTGTCACAAATCTGACTATATTTTAGCGTAAACTCGAACCACTTCAGAATACTGCTTTGTTAAGTCTTCATACGATAAGACCAACAACGATTCATTTAAATGTAAAAGCGCACATACGACTGGAAAATCGGCCGATTTCAAATCCTTGCCGACCGATATGCCTGCGTTTATTGTTTTAAATGAAGTACCGCGCAATAGCACGACTAAAGTTGACGATGTTTCCCTGCCATTTGATTGCCTGGTCTAGTTGAGAGTTTCTCGCATCACGTGATTGATGTTTACACAGTTAAAAAATGGTTACAAACATACATAATGGTTCCGAAAAATGTATTTATTTAGTAGATGCTCGTCCGACATTGTATGATAAAAGTTAAAATCATACAGTGATCGTCAAATATACTGTTTATAGACATTCTTGTATAGTTAAACTTTTTTTCTGGGTGTAGCATTATTTTCAAAAGACTAGTAGAACTGACCCTTTTCTAGCCTGGGACTGATTATAGAGTGGACCCAGTATCTCCTTTTCGCTCTTTTTGGCGTAACTTCAGGAGTAAAACACTGCATTTTTCAACAATTCAATACACCGAAAAAAAAAAAAAACAACGGATAATAAACCATTTTAATTATGTATTAAAATTGACACGTTTGTTTACGCTATTTGAAAGTCTACAATATTTTTGTTTTCAAAGCCACTTAATGTCTGTGCTTTAAAATCAAACCCTTTTTTGGTGTTAATATTGCCATATAATTGATGTTTGATTGCGTTTTTTCTTGAAAATTCTAAAGTAAATAATTAACTACGGGATATCAAAGTGTTAAGCAAAATTATTCAAAAAGCATTATTTGAATAATCTCATGAGCCATGCTGTTCCCATTTGAAAAAAATGAGAAAACATTAAAAACTTGACCCCTTTGTGACGAAATAATACCTTTATGACCAAAAATTTATGACCAGTATGACCTTAATATCCAATATGACCTTCATAACCAACATAACTTTTATTACCTGCAGGATCTTTATGATTCATATGAACTCTATGATTTGTATGAGTTGTATGTCCATTGTGTCCCATATGAATATTAAAACCTATATCATAGAGGACATAAAACTCACATGACCAATTGTCCATTGTGACCAATGTGTCCTTAATTACCAATATGGACAGTATGACCTTTATGACCATTATCACCAGTATGACCCTTACAACCAATATTGACTTTTATATAACCTTTATGACCTATACGATCTTTATTACCCATATGACTTTTAAAACCAATGTAAATATAATTATGTATATTTTTTAGTTCGCTATGTATCATTGGCGGAAAGAAAGTACGCACTCTTTTTTTAAATTGATTTCAGTGATATCATCCATACGCTTTTTGACCCTCTACACTTCAATACCTCCCTATAGCCTGACTTACTACGACCTAATTATATTATAACTTATTCACAACTTGCGTGTATAAATCATTACATTCAACAGTTCCCTTTTACCCGGTTTTGATATGTAACTGATACTCCGCATACTCTATCGATTTTTCAGTGAAACTGTACATTCCCTGCCCTGTTTGCTGCATGTCACACATGTTTATTTAATATCGTTTCTGTACATACACAGTGTAACAAAACAATGTCTCTGCTACCACCTACTCGTACTACCAAAGATATGAACCGTCTCTGTCGGTTATAAAATACAGTCTATAAGTTCTGTTACCAAGAAAGGCGTGATAGAGTTTATGATAGAATAGGTTTGCTTTGAAGTACATACATATATACGAAGTGTGTAAGTAATGAGACTGGCAAGGTAGCGCCCAATCTAGCAACACTGTGGAGATAGGACTTGGGCGGTAGGTTAATATTTAATGCACCCTCAGTACAAGTTTGAACTTGTTAGTCATTTGTCTGTTCTTTTTGACTGTTTTCGTAAACCGGTTTTTTCTAATGCGTTTTAAAAATGAGTTGCATAATTTTGAGCAACGGTGTGCTGCCAGGTTTTGCTTCAGACTTGGACACAGCGCAACGGATACTTTTGCAAAACTTCAATACGCCTACGAAGACAGGAGTTTTTTCAAGAGCCCAAGTTATTCAGTGGCTTAAGGCATTCTCAGAAGGAAGAGAGTCGATTGAAGATTAACCACGCAGCGGAAGGCCTTTTCATCTTCAAGAACTAAAAATGTCGGTAGAATATGGGATCTTCTGCGAGCAGACCATCGGTTGACGACAAGAATAATCGAGGAAGAGTTAAATTTGAATGACTGTTCATGATATTTTGACTAACGAATTGGGGATGAGAAAAATCTGCTCAAAAAATGGTGCAAAAAATCTTTCGCAGGAACAAAAGGACATCAGGAGAGAAGGCTGTCTTGACTTTTTGGAATCGATTGAAAATAATCCCCATTTTATGGAACGTGTCGTTACTGGTGATGAGGACTTGATGGGTGTTTGAGTACAACCCAGAAACAGCGCCAAAGCATGGAATGGCACACTTCAAGCTCTCCAACACCCAAAAAAAAGCAAAAATGAGCAAGTCGAAGATCAAATGCATGCTGATTTGCTTTTTTGATAGGCAGGGAATTACCCACAAAGAGTTTGTGTCTCCAGGCCAAACTACTGTTTGGAGTGGACTACAATTTCCCGGAAGTGACTTTTAATGGCAGTGAACTTCGTTTTAACACGCGTTTAGCAGTGTACTGATAAGACACGTAAAAACCGATGCTTTGTAGCATGTTGCTACAGACGAATATAAAGTTTGTGTAAGTGGTGGTGTAAGTGCGCGAGACAGACAGAAACAATTTAATATAAATTTAGTTCAAATGATGGTATCGTGTTATATTCCATTCGCCAAATTAAATCACCCCGAGTTCAGACAATTTGTCCAGAATTTTGTAACTAACTGAAGCAACTGGATGAAGCAAAAGCATGGAAGGGAATTTGATAACTTCCAGGGTGTTGGAAAGCACAAATGCGGAAACAATAGTAAAAACAGTAGAAAACAACAAGGACCTACTGTAGTATGAATAAGGACAATTGTCCGATACCCACCAGTCCACTGTTTGCTCTGATAAACAAAGACAGTTACGGTTCAATGAACCGTGACAATAAATTTAGTATAAATATGGCAAGTGTGTAGGCTAGAATTTAGTTTTAATCTTCTCCTGAAGATGCCAACTTGGTTGGCGAAACGCGCGTCGAGAAAAGTGTAGTAGTTCGGTGTTTCGTGGAAAACGTCCAGTTTTTTTGTTTCTACGCCGAAGGTTCCAGTACCCACTCCAGGAACAGTACAAAAGTAGAAACAAAGTATATAAACGCCATGTATTGCCGCTACTGTCGAATACGACAGTATCCGATACGAAAGGGAATAGTATACGGGGCAACACGATAGCAATTCAACAGCAATACGATATCGCCTCTCTGTCACTTCATAGGTAAAGAAATGAAGATCCAACCAACGGAACAATAAGAAGGCAATATATCGGCAATGCACTCGATTTGCGCGGTGTGAGCAACCAGGACATCCTGCAGGGGTGTCGTTTAATGTGAAATTAGTGGGGTGCTAAGGAAAAAAATCTCTCAGGAATAATAATTAAATAACTTGATATGGAGTACATAATCCCAAAAAAAAAAACGATCTATGTCCAGTGCCTTCTCTACATGACAAGAGGTTATCATGTGCAGAAGCTCTACAGGCTGTTCCCGTTTTGACAGTTGTTGCTTTTGAAGGCGTAGAAACAATATATTATTGAACAATATTTCCACGCTTGACAGAGCCCCTGAACGCATTTATCATAATTACTATACGTTTCAAATGTATTGCTTTGTAATCCCTCACTTTCAATACGAATTGCTAAAAAACTAAGGAGTGAAAAATTTTGAAAAAATGAGGGGTCTCACTTAGGCCCTTGTTAATAACAAATTTCAACTTTGTATTTTATCCCTTTGTCGAGTTATGACTTATTATGTTCGAAAATGTACTATTTTTTTCCGCTATTTGTTGGTACATTAAAGTTTAACTACTCATAACTTTGTTAAATTGAAATATTTGATTCAAATTTGGACTGTAATAGAAATATATGTTTACTTGACACTGTTGATATCACATCGAGTTATTTGAAAAATTTTACAGGGATTAATCAGATGTAATGACTTTTTCTAAAAAAATAAACTGATCTTTTTAGTAGAAGCGACTATTGTTTTTAGTAGAAGCGGCTGTATTATTAAAAACCGCAAATTATACTTTTTAATGACATTATACAAAATTGTTATTTCTTCCGCGTAAAAATGATAGTGAGTAGTAGATAGACAGAGTAGACATTTTCTAACATGTTAATTTAGTTATCTCCACATCTTGACTAGTAAACAGATAACACTGGTATTTTGCCAAAAATCTTTCCGACGTAAAAATAGCTAATTGTAATTATTTCGTGTTGACTAGCACTGTGACAGGCGAAAGTTAAGACTGACTCTAGTTTTCCTGATATATTTAACGAAGGTATGTGCTCTAAGTAATATCAGTGATATATGCTATCATAGTTGTGTCTATTGGAATCTAATGTTTATTGAAATATTCCTAACTCATGTCGAGCTGTTTGGTGATTGAGGAGTGTTATTTTTGGGATCAAAAGGTTGTTTGCACAATACGCAGTTAATTTGTATAAACAAGTTGAGTTTTGTTGTATTTACAGTGAAGTAAGTTTCATGAATGGAAAACGTAGTATTAACTTCACAATTAAGAATGCGTACTATTTTAAAACTGGAGCCTGAAGAAAAATGTTGTCACCCCATATGAATGTAAATAATTGCAGTTGAGGAGAAACAGTAACCAATTCTCTACCATCCTGTGTAAAAATGAGGTTTATGATTCAACAGATACTCAAATTTTAATGACACACATAACCCAACGTATAGGAACTAAAATTGCGTGGGACAAAGAAGGTTCCTTCTGACTGGTGACTATCTAAAATGTCTGATTATCTGGCGGTTGTTTCCATGAGGAAGATGAAATATATTATAAAAGTAAAGTGAAGGAAGGTAATCAGTGTTAGGTCCATTCGAATTAAAAATTTAGTACTATTTAGTCAGGGGGAAATATATATATACCTTTATATATGTAAACAACTAAAACAACATGTTCTTTAAAATCGTATTTTCAACCTTCGGAATTAATTATTTATTTCTTAATTCTTCCTTTACGTTTTCCTAAAACTCAGGCCACTATTTTGTTTTGGCTCCTGCTGCTTTATAATTAAACTGAAGGGGTGAAACCACTGCCTGCTGCGTCCCATTTGACGAAAACAAATATTATGAAGTATGATATGATTGTAGATATACGCTAATAAAATATGTGCCGAGTCTAATACAGTACACCATTCATAGCTTTGCCCGCGATTTGCTCACAATGAACGTAGTACGAGGTAGAACTATCGTACCCGAGAGATATACAGTAAGCGGCACCATAATGCGTACATAGCCGAATGAAAGGCAATTGATAATTTAACTTCTTTATTGAACAGATGTAAATATGAGGTGAGAACCAATCGCGATCTAGTCGCTAGCGCAGGCGTATGAAAGGCATCCGGTTTGTTAGTAGGGCTTTGAGTTAAAATTTGAAATACCATTTTATATTTTAGTCTGGTCTAGTGCCTGATAAGAAAAGTGTGTTATTACGAGCGTATTGTAGAAGCACTACATACATTCATAAAAATAAAAATGGATATTTATCACATTGACGAAAAAGTTCAAATAATTAAATAGTATTTTGGTGGTCGGTCTGTAAGGGATATTAAAGCCATTTTTAACCAAAAATTTCCCAATAGGCGAGTCCACGAGCGCTGTGGCAGTTTGAATTTGACATGCGCAGATGCTACTAACATGAACATGGTCGGCGAGGCGAATCTCAACAGAGGCGGACTCGGATAGTTCACAGAAAATTAAAATGTACTAAGGGGCTAACTATTACAAAATGGAGACGTATTTATGTGTGGTAATGTTAGTGGTCCCGAAACATGACACTTAAAAGAACTTACCCACGAAGATCATAAAATTTCGACCTAAAAGGAGAAGAAATTTGATTCACAAGTTATAAAGTTATAATGACAGTTAGATTTTTAATGACCAGTTATAAAAGTGGGGCATACAGGATCCGTGTTGTTGCCATAGATCACAAGTCGGTGATAGCAGTACACTATTGCTTTCTTCGTATCTTGTTAGACAATTGCGGTTTCCTTACAATTGATTAGAATTTACTTCATCAATTTTACCTTTAAACCGACAAAATATTCGAGTCTTACTTGCCAAATTTTTATACCTGCCAAACGGATATTTGGAACAGGTCTGCCCTTGAAGGAAGACTCGTTTTTTTTTAGGGTATACCTGTTCCAAATTCCTGCTCCCATAATACCTGTTTTGAGACAAGGAAGACTCTAATATTTCGTCAGATTAAAGGTAAAATTAATTAAGTAACACAAAATCAGCTGTAATAAAACTGCAACTGTTTAACAAAAGACGAAAAAAGTTGCAAAAATATGCCCTGCAAAATTTCATACGCTAGTCAAAAAGTAATGTTACTCTTTGTATCAAACAATTTATGAGTTTTAATTGGTAAGTCCTTTTAAGTTTCATTTTTCGTGACCATTGACATAACCACACCTAAATACCGTCGTGTAATAGTACGCTTCATAATACGTTTATTCGAATATTCACTAATGTATTCTGATGTATTTTCTGTGTATCGCTTTGCAGTAATAATGACCTGAGCCCGACTCTGACCTGAGCTACGATTCGCCGCAACGTTGCTCTTTAGATTTCCGCCAAAAACTCCCACTAAAACCAAGCTCCGCCGGCCCAAGTAAATTCGCCTAACTATGACATAAAAATGTATAATTTAATATGTTGTTAATATCCACCTATGTACGCATTAGGCTGCCGCTTACTGTATAAGATACCCACATACTAGGGCTAGAACAAAAGTCTCGGATACCGACCGTCTTCCAGGCGGCCGCGTATCGGTATCCCGTATTCCAGGTGGCCGTGGCTCGGCCAGCGGGAGGGGCCGGGATGACTGACAAAACAGGTTCCGTTTAGTCTAAGTTTTAGATATGATTGTAATGGTAAACAGCCCCGTAATTAAACTGAGGTGAAGTGTTAAAGCTACCACTGTGTACTGTGAAATATGCAAGTGTTACTTACATGTTTACAGAAAAGGACAATGTGAAAAGCACGTAAAGTCGCTAAACTAAAACACCGAGAAAATAAAAGAAATGGAATCCCAAGAAGTGAATTCCTATATGAGGACGACGAGGTGTAAGAGTGTGACAACAGATGGGGGAAAAGTAAGAGAAAACAATAATACTTAGTAAGTCACTATTTATTCACTGCAGCATGCATGCTCAAGTTCGACCCTGGCATGTACCATTTGGTTCTAGCCCTACCACATACATATAAACAAGAACAGGTTGTACTTCTCGAAGCGCTCACGGCTGCAGCTACAAAAGAAATGATCACAATTTCAGGTTTTGTTTACTGCGGCTAGGGCAAAGCTGCACTGTAGTTTCGAAATGTTTACCATATTCTTAACGAACATATTCTTAACGACTTAATAAAGAACAATGTTGTTCGAGTTTGACTCGCTATTTTGAGCACCCTGTAGATTTTTCTGTATATCTATAATTGTTGACAGTAAACTCAATCTTACACACTTACATAAGAAAACATTTTTTTTTTTTTTTATGTTACCATTGCGAAAGTTTTTTCTACGGGTTTACGATTATATTTATTTATTTATTTAGTCTTACAACTAAAATTGATATACATACCTTGAAAACCATTCATTAGCTTCAAGGACAATAAAAGAGTTACCGCAGTAAACAATGGTTATTGAAGTGACTTTAAATTAGTAGACTAAAATATAACATGCTATATCCGGAAGTGTCAGAAAGACGCCATTATTTGAGATGTGTAGATCATCCTTAAAAACCCCCAGATATACATTTTCAGTTCCATACCATTGATAGTTCTCCCAAAGCGTTTAATAGATCACTGATCGTAAAGTATATATTACGTAAATGGTAACTGCTTTTGCCTAATAGCTCTCAATGGGCATTGTCATACTAAGAGGAAATGGATGCTGGTGTCCTTAAATTACCGTTTGCCACAAGAATAAACGAACTGTGGCAGGGCCTGAAAGAGCATAACGTAACTTCTTATTAGCGGAGAAGCAATTTAAAGTAGCTCTTAAGTTCTTATGCACCTAATTATTTCCAGAAGTACCTAGTGGAGAACCAGAACACAAGCTTAAACCAAAATGAGACGTCAACCTTACTACAATAAAACTTGACATACCCTATACAAAGTAAAAGTGCATAACCCCCATGTAACATCCAACCATTTAACCGAATGTTCGAAATATAATCAGCTATATTAATTCGTCGTGATACTTAAGACTATAAGCGAATTTCAAATTAATATATTACAGCGTATTCGTGTTATTTTGATTTTATTTTATTTTATTTTCAGCGATACTGTACTTCCACTTTCCACTCCACATGGCAATGATTTTTTTTGAAAACTATTACACTGATATACTAGTAATATTTATCATTACAAGCTAAAAAAAACTTCATCAACTTACATATATTTTTGTATTTGCAGGATAATGGCAATGATGTTCATTGATCTCGTTATTTTTAAAAAAATATTTTATCACGCGGATCACCATTTCTTTCGCCTAGCGATACAAGATTTTTTGGGTTTTAGAGTTCCTATTTTTGAAAGGGACTGTTGTATTTATTGTACATATTTCATAATATCACCAATGGGTATAATAGTCCAAATTACAATATAAAAATATAGAAATGAAAGTAATGACAACCAAAACTAATTTCAAACAACACATCAAGCCACATTGAGACCGACTTTACTCTTACGATCGACAACGTTAGCCAACACTGCCAACTATATATCAAATCACTCATACAGTGTGAAACCTAAACGGGATATCAGGAAAATGTTTATTTAAGTTAGAGTGGTTGCACATTTCAGCAGTTATGACACAACTGTTTTGTTTCCTGAAGAATGTTAATAAATAAGACATTTTAACTTTGTAGGTCACTAAACAACAACATTTTTACATCGAAATAAATTTGAATCTTACTTCTACCACAGCACACTACATATTAATTTATTATGTTTTAATAACTACATAATTTTATCACAATAAAATTATGATTAGCGTAATTTTGGGAGAAGCCTTTTCATTCATGTAAATGTGGCATATATTTTAGCGAAGCCTTGTGCTCTCTCCAAGGCAATTCCATCGTTCCATTGGAATAATATTCGGTAGTATTCCAAGAATTTACGCAACAGCCACAACGTGAGAGAGAGATTTCATCTGAACGAATATTATTCTGGAGTTCAGAAGTGATGACTGTTGAAATGTACCATCCAAAGCATTTTTTTTTTCAATACTTTGATAACCATGACACTTTTTAACACCTATTTTTGGTACACGTGTCGAGATACGTGCAATTGTCGCAATTTCGGGAGTATAACAAAGAGCATATAAAAGATTATAAATCCAAATTTTCGTATTGTGTATTTTGATATGATCTTATTTTAGTATTATTGTAGCGTTTGTAGCAATCTGCTAGATGTCCTTAGTATTCTACACATTCGGGCATTCTGAAGAAAAAAACATATCTCATATATAACAAGATAGGACTCACCTAAAATATTCATTTCATCGTAGATTTCTTCGTTTAAAACAACAAATTGAAAAATAGATACGATTAGACTTTAAATGCAGGACCATGGGGTTACATAGAACTAACTAAATATGGGTAATACTATAAAACATCAGTAAATCTGCAAGGAGTTCTTCTCCCTCCTTGAGCTTGACGAGCTCTGTTAGGATGTGCTCCGGGAAAGACTCCGTTGGTCGAAAAAACTAACTTTGTTAGATAAACTGGAAGCGCGTCTAGTCCCATTTAAGCTCACTAGATACGAAATAGTTACGTATCACCGACAAATCATAAGTCTGTTTAATGAATGAACTCATGATATAACCCTGTTTAATCATTCCATATTCATGTAATGTCCCTGAAAATGGCATAATTGAATATTTCGAACGATGATATTGTCTTATTGCAGTTTTAAAATGTCAGAGTTATAGACAGAAAATCATGTTTTATTATATGGATCAACAAAAAACGTCATTTACCGACAAAAAAATACTTATTTCTATTCTTAATCGACTTTATAACCTTCGTTACTTCGTTCATTTTTTCACTTCAAATATGACAGCATATGTTTATTTTACAAATTGTGACAGCCAATTGACAAATATTTGACATAACCAATGGTTTAGACATGACCAAGGTATATCCATCCAATCGTTCATACAAGTTCATGACGTAATTTTTGAAGTCCTATAGAACAAGGTAATTATCACAAAACATTTGATAGTCGACATATTCACCTCAAAACCTTCGTGACTTCGTTTCATTTTTTTCCCTTACAAATATGTATTTGCGTGTACACTGTTACAATTTTTTGTGAAATTACAATACTTTTTTTTTAGTTGTAATTAATATTACAATGAATTTATTAAAAGTTTACAAAAGTTTAAATTTTACAATACACATGATCTTTGAAAATTTTGTATTATAAACATTACACATTCTGATTTTACAGACGATTTCCAACTGGAAATCGTCTACTAGATTGATTTCTAATATTACAATGTTCGTCATATAAAATTACTAACCTTATTTTAATATCTGTTTAGTTATATTAATACTTTTGTTTTGTAATTTGCCAAAATACTTCCAACGCATTTTTTGTAAAATTATCATAGAATAGCGACAATTTAGCATTAATAATTTTATTTAGTAATTAATGGATGCATTCTTAATTTATCGCCTTTCCGCATCCCTAGCGTTAATACAATCTCAATATTATTTGGCAGCAGCGTTACGAATCCACTAGACGCTAGGTCTCTATTTCCAACGCCACTGGTTTCCGATCGCGGCACGGGAATCGACAATACGATCGTGGATCGTGCTTCGGTGCAATACGAAAAAGCGAACGCGTATTGTTACTGCTTGCCCCTCCACAATTAGCAAAAGTAGTGGGCGAATCCTATAGATATGATGTGCGGAGTTTAAGAGCGCACGAGAGTTATCGATTAGTTTGTGAATTGTTTTCGTACACAGCTGTTTTATCGCTCACGTTTTATAAATATAAACTCGGGTTTTAGGTTAGAATGTAGTTTGAAATAATGAATTCTATTCAAAACTTATTAAAAACTCCATTCTCTAGCTTGAGTTTGGAGGAAAAAGTGCAAATTAAAACTCTAGGTAGGCCCACTCCACAAATTAATTTAAAATTAGCCGTGAAAAGGAAAAAATAAACAATTTGTAAGAACATTTAATAATGACTTATTTAAAAAACATTTGTGGTTAAGTGGATGCGATGTATTGAACGCAGTGTTTTGTTTTCCGTGTGTTTTGTTTGGCGGAGAAACACTTTGGACGAAAAACTGGAGTAACGGATTTAAATCACATAAACGAGAAAATAAAAAAAACATGCAAATTCTGCTGGACACATGAATAATGTTTTGAATTTAGCCATGCTAGGCACTGCAAATATTGCGACAATGCTCGATTTTGCTCATCGACGAGCAGTGGCAGCACAAAATGAAGCAGTTTCAAAAAACAGGTATGTTTTAAACATTATTATTAACTGTATTCGTTTTTGTGGAAAATTTGAACTGGCCCTGAGAGGACACGATGAATCGGAAACATCATCCAATTCAGGCATTTTTCGTGGGTTGATTGATTTCAGTGTCGAATTAGACGAGGCTATGAAGTATCATTTACAAAAACGCGGCGGCTTTTAAAGGAACTTCTAATACTATACAAAACGAGCTACTTCATTGCATGCTTGAAGTTTGTCACGATGAAATAGCCATTGAAATTAAGAAATCCACTTTTGTTGCTATAATTAATAGTAGACGAAACTACAGACGTTTCTACAATTTTTCAGTTGGCTTTAATATATCGTTACATGGTGGGTGGAAAGCCTGTAGAAAGATTCTGAAGTTTTTTAAAACCAGTAGGACATGATGCAGAGTCATTGGCGGAGTGTTTAAAATGTGAACTATACTAGATTATCGTTATTTTTATGTATGGTGCACCCCCAATCTTAGGATCACGCGTGATCCTAATGCCACTGGTGTAGGTACTCCTTGTGAGAATGAGAAAATCACGGCTTAATTAGGAGTAATGGTTTATCCCAGTTAAGAACTAATTACGCTGTACTCTCGTTAGGTATTATAACTCTGCAAAATACATACAGTTTCACCGTCTAACCCCCACTCTCCTTTCGCATCTTTTTCGTCCTGCAAACTCGGCAGGAAGTCTAAAAATCCGTGAGTAACTGCGACTTCCCTCCCTGTGCAGCAGTCGAGCGAGCCAATCCTGGAGCGCGGGGGAAGAAGGAGGGGGGTCTCGCAGTAGACTAGCTGACACCCGAATTGCCTGTATCGCAGTCGCTTAGTCTGCGGAACGCTGTGCTAGCGGTAACGTCGCTGGTTACCCTCCGTAACGCATACCGTTACACACAAACGCAGCGTTGCCAAAACCAAAACCCGTGCAAATATGTGTCAAACAGTTACCGTCTAGGACCCTACGCCGTCAATTTTTTATATCGATTTTTATACGAAAATTAAACTAGTTAGTATTTTTAATAAAATGTACGTGTGAGTATCCGTATGAGTCGATTAATAAAAAACTTAAGGGCCTCCAATTTTATTTGCATATTTTTTCGCACCGCAAAATCGCAAGTATGCAGCTTGGGCTGAGGAAAAGCGTGGGGGGAGAGGATGGCTTCCACTAGAAAAAATTTGCCGCAACTTTTTTCGATATTGATCCTGGGTCCGCAGCTACGAGAAGGGGTGTATTGTTGTTTTGAAGTAGTTATTGCTGAGCTTTTATTATTATGACTTGGGTATCACGCAGCGCTTGACATTTGGTCTTACACGGGGCAGTAAATATAGAGGTTTTGGCTTCGAGTTGTTCTTTGCTATCCTAGTTTTCCGTAGGGCTGAATAGAAACGCATACCGTATTTACTAAGGCTAAGTAAACTGAGCAATATCTGCATTTTTCTCGCTAAGCATATAAATGAAATGTTAAGATGATACCTACACGTATATAGTAGGTGGAGTATAAAATTTCAAATTCGGTTTAGAAATGTTTATATTTACTTTCATGATATCCAATTTTGTAAGAGTAAAACCGCCAGACATGTACGTCCACATCAATTGCTTTAGTTCAAGAAATATTTCCTAAATTTAATAAGCTTTCCTTATACGAGATTGTATGCCTCCAATTGAAGCATTTCAAAACGTTTTTCCATAAACGTTTTTTATTCTGGAATTCTTTATTTTTCAATAAATACTTTCAATTCAGGCTAGCTAATCTTGTAACGTCCCGTAATGTTTTTAATTCCTCTTTTAATCATCTGTCTAGGTTCATTCTTATACAATTATATATCTTGTGATATAACGCATCCACTCACTTTCAAAGGCAGGATTTCTTGAACAAAGGCTTGTCAAAACTTTGTCAAGACGCGAGTTAACAGATTAACCTGCAAATTTAATTAACTATCTTTGAACCACACCTAAAGCATCCTCTATAAACTAATGGGTACGTAGTGCTTTGGTGATCTCAGCCTTTTAATTACCTACACTCGTAAACTTATTGGTGACCATTTTCAATCTGGTGGCATCCAACTTCTGCCACCTACCAAGGCATCTATCTAGGCAAACTATTCTTGAGACATGAAAAATCCCAGCCTTTTAGTGTTATTGGCCTTGTTTCTAAGGTCTCGCGTGAGCAAACGTCGTTTTTAAAACGATTGATTTCTGCACGATGGCAACTGCTAATAAGTAACCTTGAGAACACTGGGTAATATTTGAAGTTGTAGAGGAGATTAGAAGCATGAAACGACACAACACGAAATGAAATAGCATTACAGAGATGAATCGAGAATTTTTAGTCATAGAAGTCATAATTTCAAAACTGTTAAGAAAACTACTACTATTATTATAGTAGTATGTTGAATTCCAATACTTCTGGAAAAAATGTATAACTTCACAAAAGGCTATAAATTCGTATGATTATGACAACTCTAAATAACCTAGGTGGCTTCGCAGGTTACACAACAAAGGTGTTTATTTTATATTTTAAACGTATCATTCATAAAATTTACTACGAAAATATTCCCGTTTTCAAATTGATTAAGACTCATCTCAAGAACTTGCAGTGGTTAACAACTCTTTAGTAATATTTTTAAGAATCAGTAGGTATACATTCAAAATATCTAATAAAGAGATTTCTTCTTATCCTAAACCTCTGATCCTTACACTAAATTTACCTACCTTCAAGAAAATCAAGAGTCCAATATGCCAACACAAACATAAGCTTATTTTTCCTAGAAACTAAGTGCTATTAATTTCAAATTCAATTATTTGTAGCAGTAATTATTCAACAGTAATTATGTATAGATATTTAATGTTTCTATTCCGCATGTTTTCAACGAAAACTTCTTAAATGTTTGTTGACAAGTGAATATTACGTGCCACCAGCAGTAAACAAGTATGGAAGCTCTATTAAACACTCAAATATTTTGTTAGGTTGAAACCAATAACAATAAAACCCAGATAACATCAGATCAGTTCCTTAGACTGTGGTTTTGTGATTATGTTGACCCAATTAGTGAACAGTTGATTCCAATAATTATTTTGGTTATTGCTTTAACTAGATCAAGCAAAACAAAACGAAAAATACATATATGTTTTTCCAAAGTTATCATTAACCAAAACACACTAAAAATCTGAATAGTCAATTAATACGTCCCTTACATATTTCCTATGATGATGATGTAATTTTCGACGAGGAACATTCAAGAAGCAATTTTGCAGCTTTCTTACAGCTTCTTAAGCCTCACTGCGCTTCCTTTTTATTCTTGCTTTTGACAATATATAAACTAGTAAGGTTCAAAATAATTTCTAGATGGATTTGGTTACGTGTGTTATTTAAATGTATTTAGAAGAAAAGTCATTAAAATCATTTCATATAAGTCGTTTCAAGTCGTTAGGAAACACCTACGAGGTTAGTAGTTAAACATTGGGAGTTCTGGCTAACTGCAAGGTCACGAGGCGAAAATCGTGATACAGAATGCCGCTCCTTTTTCCTTTATATTGAACCAGTCTTACAATTAGTCTGGCACGTTCCTGTCGTTTCAAGATTTTCATCCACTGGCCTTGGATGGGACCAATTCCGCATTGATTAACTACTGAAATAATTTCACGCTATAGGTAGAATTGTTCCTAATGAGAAACAGTATCGCTTACCAAATATTATAAGTTATCCATCAAGGATTATTTAAAATCTTGAACCTTCCTAGTTAGGCTCAAATAAACCGGAACAAGCTGCAACGGTACAGTCTTAGCCCCGAATCAGGCTCATCCCATCCAAGTGTACAGCGACCCAAAGATGCCTTAAAATGACGTAACCATGCTAATAAAATCGAACAAAATGGACGGCGACCCCACCATGAACCACGTCAATCCCGAGAACATCAACATTATCAAGAAGATCATCGACGATTTCGAGAACACGGGTCCGGGAGGTACGAGATGCAGATCCAAACTAAAAAGGAAAGGCAAGCAGAAGAAGATCAGCAACAGCGACTCGTTCATACACAAGTACAAAAGGTCGCAGATCTCGCCCAAGACCACCAGTTCGCTGGACGGTCACGTGATAAAGTTCAAGCCGTCCAACAGCGTGCAGGAGTTCCTGCAGAAGGACAATGACGTGTACATAAACTTTTTCGAAAACTGCGATAACGAGAACGCGGACGCCAACGCTTTCAGGCGATTAACGGGCAGGCGGAGTGTGTGCAAAAACAGCGGAAAGCTCAACGACGGTTTTCTGGATGAATACAAGGTGCTGAGAGAGTCGAAGGGCCACCAGGAGAGGGTTAAAAGAAACGTCAAAGAGGTTAGTATCTAACATCGATTTCTGAGAAAAAAAAATTGTTTCAATATCTGATGCTAAAGAATGCAAGTAGGTGATATATGAGAGTTCTAGATCAACCTTCCCTCTATCACAGTCTGTTTTCTTCAAACGGAAATATTTTTATCGCTTTCTCGATAAATTACTAGAGAATCTATCACCTAGTGGGGAAGCAAATATAAAATAGTACAGAGAAAGATTTTCAAAAAAATCTAATATCACAAGAGTGAAAGAAACATATGAATAAAAGTAAGCATACAATTATCAATTTCATTGTTGCTAATAAACCATAAGCTGATATCAGTTTTGCCAATATAGCCATTTGAAGCTTGAACATGAGTGCTCCGTAAAAGATTTAATATTCACTGTCACACATCTGCACAAGTGCACAAGGTCGCGCACATGATTTTTTTTTATTAATAGATGTATTAAAATTTTGACTTTGCTATTAATTTTCTATTAAAATATTATAGCGGATAATATGCACATAAACAATGGCATGATTTTTGATAAATATTTTTTTAATTACGAATAATGGCTTATTTTTCAAAATTTCGAAAATGTCAAAGGAAAATGTTGCATATTTTTTTTTTAAATGGCTCACTTCTAGATTATCCGAGTTTAGACAGGCCCTAATAAAATCATGTGTTTGGAAGTCACCTATCGTATCTACTTTTTGTAGTAAATATTGGTATAAATAAATATTTTTAAGAGAATATAAAAAGAACATCATTGAAACGTCAATTTTGAGGAAAAAAAATTCAATTTATCATATAAGTATGCAAACTACTTTATTTCGATAATTTTTATAGCGTAATTATATATACAGTGTGTGCCCTTTAAAATGGAAGCACCCTCTGATTTTGGAGGGGACAGACCAATTTAAAAACAAAAATAATAATATAGAACTCCAAAAGTTCTCATATAAAAAAATGTTTACATTTGGTCTTTCTGGCGGCTTTTTGTGAATGGCTATTGAGTGTGGAAAACTGAATTTTTCAAAAAAAATGGATACCGATTTCGATTCAGCCATATCTCAAATAGTTCTGTACATAATTTTATTTCAATGCCTTATTTAGCACAAATAAGCAAAATAAAAAAAAATGGTACTTTTGTTTATATTTGTACATTTATTACTTAGCGTTATTGACACGATTTGGGTATGGTAAAATTATTGCATTATGCAAAAAAAACTGTGGCCAAATATATGGCAAAATTCTATTATCTTTGCGGAAAAAAATGTGTACGAAATTATATTGTTTGCAAAAACGGCTATTAAAATTTGAAATTCTTGCATTTTCGTAAGGAAGCATATTTTAGGGAGTGATTACTAGAATTAAAAGGATATATTTGATATATCGAAAATATATCATTTTCACATCACTTTGAGACCCCAAAATTTGGGATCAGCAGACCATAAAACGTAAATCTTGCTATTACTTGCAAGTAAAATGCTTCATAGACAGAGGTTAACATACCGGGGAACGAGCTATTTCTTGAAATATCTATATGTGCTATTTAGCTATTGATCCTTCCTGCTGTTAAATGAAATTTAATGTATATTAACATAGTAACATTTCGATAACATTAAACTTACAAATTAAGTCAAAGTATTTGAATGAATCTTACTGACAAGCAATTATAAAATATATTCACGTATTTATCGAGCCGTAGACTACATAATTGACCTGTCATATTTTCTATTAGCAAGTGAAGCTCGAGGTTGACCGGAAACTATCAGGAAATCGCCGATAAAATAGAGCTGCTGATAGTTCAAAAGGTCAGCGGTGAAATTGATAAAAACGTCGATTATTTTAATCTAATACGGAAGCCAAGCGATTTATAACAGAACTATTAGTGTAACGCTGTCATTTTTTTCGCTACATAATAAATCCATAGAACAGACAAATACTTTCGATAGTGGGCTTCGGAATTCTCAGCGCCCCGACAACGTATCTGCGGTTGATGGACACAACGATAAATCATCCATCGTTCGGGTTGTAAGCTTAAAGAATAATGTTTCGAAGAACACACAACGACTCTAAAATGGCGCACAGACGTGAACACAAAAAAATTTTCCCGCAGAGTGGGTTGGCATTTATTAAAATAAAACGTAATGCGAATATGTTTAAAACGACGGAAACAAAAAGGAGAGTCCTATCGATCGCTTCAACGCTCTACAGTATTGCGACATGTAACGGGAGTCAATGTTAGCAATTTTGTGGCCAGTAGCGTAGGTCTTATGTAAATAATATTGATATACGATCTCGAATTAATTATTTGGGCTTCTCTTTAAAAACACTAGTTGTTTACGTCTGCTTCTATACTGTTTTAGCAAAAAACTTACTCTTCAACTTACATGTCCCTGAACTTTGTCAGTAATCTAGTAGAGTGTATATGGTGAAAATGAGGCTCTCATTTTAAAGAGCTTATAACCACTGGTTCCTTTGTTATGACTCCTGTGTTATATCTCTCTATATTACAGGACTTTAAAACTGCAGACTGTATTTTTCTTATAAATAAATTTTGAATGTCAAATACCAGTTTATTTCAAAGTATTACAGATCAGGTGAAAGTTTTGAGTTAAATATATGTGAAAATTATGTTATGTTGTAGGTACATATATATCAAATTTGAAGCACATATTTTCAAATGGACCAAGCTTCCATTTGCGAATTAATTATAAAAAGAAACAGTATGTATCCCCCATTTATCCCGAAACCCCTTAACGGAACAAAATCAGATCCACATCTCATCACGATACATATGAAAGTGGTTCAAATCTGAAGTTAATATCGTTAATCGAGTTAATATCTTGAAGCGTTCTAGAGGTATCATGTACTCAAAAAAAATTAACAGACGGATACTTTTTTTTCACTTAAAATTCTCCACATAACATTTTAGACTTATCTGCCCTGCTAAGCTGATATATCCTAACTGATAATTCTACATTCACTTTAGTGGAAATATATCAATATATGTCGAATAGGACATCTCTTGACAATCATTCAGACTAACAAAATTATTTTACCAGTTTATTTTTTCTACTTACCATTCTTATATTCTGTTCATGTATAAAAGCAGTGAGTGTTATTAAGGAATTTGTTCTTTTTGCTGAGTTCGGACAAAATTTCCATTGTGATGGTAAAATAGGACAGAATTATCTGATAGAAGGGTTAACTGTAAATAAAAAAGCATCCACATCTACGTTGGCATTTAGTCGCATAAATTACACCAAGGAGGCTCCCTCAAGTATCATTCTTTCGAAATCAAACAAAGACCACATGAGAATTTTGTACAAATTACAAAATACAAAAAAGGGACTCAAATTTGAGGTCTCTGTACACTTTTACCAAAAACAAATTTTAACTAAACCAGTAAAAATATCGAATTTTGTACAATTTTGAAATATTTTGTACACCCTCTAAAAAATGAAAAATCAAGGTTTGGCACTTAATCCTGACAATTTTTGATATTTTTGATATTATGTCATCATATAGAGCGATTTTTGTACATCTTTTGACAACCAAGATTGATTTTTGCACACGTTATTAACCGGGTCGAAATCTAAATACAAACAAAATTGGTACTCTAACTTAAGGCCTCTGTACACTTTTACCAAAAACAAATTATAACTATGCTAGTAAAAGTTCGGATTTTGTACATTGTTGTACACTCAAACAAAAATGTTGTACACCCTCCAAAAATGAAAAAAAATAGTACTCATTCTTGATAATTTTTTGAAAATTTGGAAAGATTCAATGGGGTGTACAAAAATAAATCTTGGTTGTACAAGTATGTTCAAAATGTGATCTTCTTGAGGGAGTCCATCGAGGAGCCAGTTTAATTGAAATTCCTCACTTTGTGTTTTTATCGTCTTTTTTTTAAAGATCGGCAATCGAGCAATTCCTGCTGGCATGCCATTGGTACGAATTTGCCAGTTGGCATAATCCAATGGTCAGGTCTGCATTGATATCGGCTTTGCTAACTGGCACACAGTGGCATAATATGGACGCGTCTTAGACAGTGATTTCATCGTTTTACTTAACACACCAAACACGCTCTCCGAAAGCAATTCTGTTTTGTACCCCTCCATGTAACTAACCAGATACATTAATAATGACGGATAGAGGGCGAGTTATCAAAAGGTTCACGTTAAGCGCAGCATGTTACCCCCACCGCCGGGCCGCATCCGCAAGCGATAACAAAATTCATTCAGTTTGTGATCGATAGAGGGGTGGCGTGTGCGCATGTCCTTGAACTTAACAGAGCGCCTTTCGAGTAGACGCGGTCGGCGATGTCAGCGCTGCGCTATCCGCCAAGGGCTCAGGACGGAAGGGGTGTACGGGGGTGTGAAGCAGTGGCGGCTGATGTATTTTAAAATCATCAAGAGCTCATGACAAAAAACTGCAAAGATTTTTTAAACGCACATACTTCAATACGTGGGCTTACTGCAAAAACCCGTTAAATACATATTCGACCAAACTAGAGATATCTGAACTATTACGCCAAAATTAGTATAATACGAGGTGTGGCTATTAAATAACCGAACTGCTGTTATAACACTTTTTATTCGTTACCAATTACGGTAGCAAGTACTCTCCTTGGCGAGTTCTACACCGCTCTGTACCACTTTTCCATTGTTGAAAGCAGTGCTGGAAGTCCTCTTCTGTTAGCTGGTGCAGAACCTCCGTCGCTTTTGCTTTAACCGCTCTCACACTTTCTAATATTGTCCCCTTCAGCGCCGATTTGACCTTGGGAAATAAAAAAGTAACAGTAAGCAAGGTCGGACGAGTATGGATGTTCCAACACAGTAATGCCGTATTTTTCAAAAACACCTTCACAGACAAAGCAGAATGGGCCGGTGCGTTGTCTTGGTGAATCTTCCATGATTAGGTCTTCCACAAATCAGGTCTTCGTCTTCTCACACGCTCATGAACGGCCGTGAAAACCTCGATGTAATAATGTTGATTAACCGTCTGACCCTCTGGGATCCAATGAACGTAAACAATGGCTCGATTGTCAAAAGATATGATCATCATTGCTTTGAATTTGGATTTGTTCATCCTATCTTTTTTTGCCTTGATGAGTTCGGGTTCTTCCAATGCATGGATTAGCGCTTTATTTCGGGGTCGTAAGTAAAAAGCACGATTCATCACAAGTAATCACTGTGTGTAACAAGCCTGGATCAGTGTTAATGTTGTTTAAAATGTTAGCGCAAATATTCATTCTTGATTTGTTGAACGATTCATGCAAAATCTGGCGAACACATTCTTTGCCGGTTCCTGTCATTTCAGCAAGTCGTGGGATGCTTAGACGACGATCTTTGCGGACTAATTCTACAAATTTTTTCAATGTTTTCGTTCGTTTTTGACGTTGAGGGCCGTCCGGGGCGCGGATCGGATCTTCGGTCGTTTCACGTCCCTCTTTTAAACCGTTTAAACCATTCAAAATTTTGTGTGCCGGATAAAAAATCATTCCCGTACACTTCTTTTAACATTGCATAAGCTTCGGTAAAAGTTGTCTCCAGTTTAACAAGAAACTTTGAGATTAACTCGTTGCTGCATCTGAACACTTAACATTTTTTCGACGCGTCACTGGTGCGTAGACTAATTCAAACGACTGCTGCAATCAAATTGAGCGACCCACTGGCTTGTCCATCAAGCTCAGGGCGGGGAAAGTACCCATACACATACAGTTCTGTTCAAACTTGTCGCGACACGCTCGCAGCACGCTGGTAGCAGCGTCAGTTCGGTTATTTAATAGCCACACCTCGTAATAAGAATAATTACAATGCAATTTGTACTGTCCTTTAAATGAGCTTTTTTAGTTTTTCCTAAACTAAATTCTTTGATGAAAAAAGCAGATATAGCATTTGAAAAAAAAATGTTAATGTTACACATCTCAAAAAAAAAAAACTGGACGTTTTCCACGAAACACCGAACTACTATACTTTTTCTCGACGCGCGTTTCGCCAAACTACGTTGGCATCTTCAGGAGAAGATTAAAACTAAATTCTAACCTACATACTAGCACCATTTATACTAAAGGACAATGTTAAAAATCGATCAATTTCTACCCCACTCTGGAACTTTGTGTATCTGTTTTAAGTAATTCCAATAGACTTGTATTAAATTTGATAGAAATACTTTTTTTAAGGCTGGTATTCTGCGGGGAAAATCGTTCAGATGACAATATCCGCGCGTAATATAGGGTAAAACTTGTTGAGCCTCAACATAGATTCTTTTTATTCGATCCATGTTCTTTTTCGTACTAAACCATGTACTAAACCATGTACTAAACTTCGGAACTTTTTATTATTTGTAGACTAATAGACTAAAGCCGCACTAACCGGCATTTGCCCGAAGAAAATGTTCCAATTATAAATACATGCGTAATATCGTATGTAACTTGTTTACTTCGTAAAATAAACTTCGTCATTGATTGTTATGGGTCCCGTCTTATCCAGCTATGGTAACTGGTTCCAATATATTTGAATTACTGAAAAAAAAAAAACATTGAAATCCGGATTTGCTTTCAATCGAAAGGCCTTTTCATGTGGATTCTACATTGTGTATTTTCAACATAAGTACACCACAAGTTGACAATTGTTATCGCTGTGGATATTTTTGTGCGTTTTTTTAAATATATTTTCTGTTTTTTTTTCCGTTTTTTTGTTCTGGTTTTTTTATCTTTACAATTATTTTTATCTTTTCATTCCCTTGTATTTTATGTTCCGAAGTTGATATAGAACATGGATCGATTCAAAAGAATCTACGTAGAGGCTCAACAAGTTTTACCCTAAATTACGCGGATATTGCCATCTGAATGATTTTCTTCGCAGAATACCAGCCTTAAAAGTGTATTTCTATCAAATACAAGTCTATTGGAATTACTTCAAACAGCTACAGAAAGTTCCAGAGTGGGGCAGAAATTGATCGATTTTTAACATTGTCCTTTGTTGCCACGGTTCACTGAACAACAAATTTAGTATAAATAGTGAAAGTGTGTAGGTTAGAATTTAGTTTTAATCTTCTCCTGAAGATGCCGAAACTTGGTTGGCGAAACGCGCGTCGAGAAAATTATAGTAGTTCGGTGTTTCGTGCAAAACGTCCAGTTTTTTATTTCTACGCCGAAGGTTCCAGTACACATTCCAGGTTAGACATCTCGACGATTTTTTTTAACTTAACTGATTTCTGCAGAAATTCTACGAATATAATGTTATATAGAGACATCCAAAAAAAAGTCATCAAAGTTGACCGAGAAAAAAAGACGTATTCTCTATTCTTAATCGAATATATAACCTTATTTACTTGTCGAAAATTGTGACAGTCCCTTGTCAAAAGTTAGACATAACCCAAAAGCTTAGACATGACCGCTATTTACATCTCTCTCGTTCATAGCCAGAGTTGATGACGTTTTTTTTATGTCTATATTAAGGGTGTAGAACAGTCAGCAACAACTCGCAACATCCCTGATCTAGCGACTAGTGGGATAACTTGAACCGGTACGCAATATCAATTCGCGCTTCCTTCTAACGACTTCTGACTGTGTCGATTTTATAGGGGGTGTTTTACCTGAGGCAGTTTGTTCCACAACTCCGTTACTGTAAATTTGAGAAAAAATTGTTTCGATTAATATGATGCATATTTGTAAAATATTTCTAATCATACAGGGTGCTCCATTTCATGCAACCGCTACACAATTTCGTTATTTGAAATGGAACACCCTGTATATTTGTCCATTTTTGTATACCCCGCTAAATTTTAGGTCGACTTTATTAATCATACATGATACTTACCTAAAACCGACCGTGTTTTGGTGATATTCACTGTTTTTGAAAATTATGACGATGACAGCGCAACAGCATTTTTAAATAGCTAAACCAAAAAAATTGTGGACAGGTCGATTCGTCACGAATTTTCATTGTTACAAAATGTAGAACACCGCCCACATTAACTTTGTCATTGAATGCGAAATTAAATTACCTTTTAAATGATATAGGGTTGTCTCTGTCAATTTTCGAGATCGGCTCCTTTCAAAAGTTAGTGAAACAAGTAGGGTTTGTCAATGTTTTTCAGTACGTAGTTTTGTTTAGAAGTTTTATTTTGGTTGTAACTGCAATATACCGGATGTCTCAGAATTATTTATACAGAACATAACTCATCTGCTAATAAAGATATTGGTGTGCGATGTCAGTGCAACAAAAGTGACGTCAATTTGTTGTAGGAGGTGTTAAGCCATCATTAAAAATGCCACCCCCACAATGTCATACCAATTGTTTTTCAAATGACACCTCGTGTATCTATTATTAATTTGTCCTAACATATCTTTATTCTTATTGATGTTTTTTTTTTTTATTGAAAATCCGTTCATAAATCTGTCGGTATATCTGTCTCTGTATGTCTGTCTGTTAACCTTTTTTGTATAAACGATATTTGTGTACACGACATTAATAATAAACGCCGTACAGGTCACAGAGGTCTATCAGGTCAAGGTCATATAATTCATAAATACTAAAAAGGTCATAAAGGCAATACGGTTATATCAAAATTTAACACTTTAAAAGTTTTTAGTCATTTAGTCTGATTAAATATGGAAAAAATATTTGATGTGGTGACACACTAGGCAGTGTTTTATTATTATTATTATTATTGTTTTGGTAAGAGTAAATTAACAGTTTATATCTGTATATATAATACACATAAAATAATGATCTTTAAAGTTATTGCACCCAAAAAAGGAATTTAACATGAATTATTACAGAATTAGATATACTATGTTTTATACTTTAAAGGGAATATATGCAGGAAAATGTTAATAAGAACACATAGGAGCCCGATGATTAAAAAAATGAGATGATCACTTTTAGTCCCAGATATGTGATCAGAATGATATATGCCCTTATTAGTGTTTATATGCATTTTTTTTTTGCATTTTCGATCTAATACCATTGAAAGCTTAAATGTTTATATATATTTTTCTCTATCGAGAGTTTGATATTCCGCACATAAGTCCTTCTAATTTTAATTGAAAATGATAAATACGCCTGGGAACAAAAAAAGCGGTGCAACTTTATGATTCCATGGGCGTGCATATATCTTTTTATAAATTCAAAAATTGTGAAATAATTGTTTTCATTCAAATCAATATAGGAAATTAAAATTAGCCTGCACACAAAACTCTTAATATTTGTAATATAATTTGCTGTAAATAATGCTCATTTAGCCAGACAATCTCAAAAAGTTGTCTGTGTTAATAAATCTAGCTGAAATACACGTCACTGGCGCCTTAAACACGTGGAATTTCTAAAGTCGTAAATCATTTTAACGACGTCTTAAAAATTTTATGGCACAGTGGACCGAATGAGTATTTGGATGTATTACATATAAAGCAATCCTATAGTACATATGGTCGGCATTTGCTTGTGCATTCGCGGCTGCCGGCAGCTCAGGCGTTGCCAGCTCTTCAAAATTTTCTTAAGTATAGTAATATACATAAAGTTGTTTTAATTTATAATTATTTTTTCCAGCAATTTTAAACGCTTTATTTTAATGCTAAGTAATAAATTTATATCTATGTATTTTTTTTAAAATATTTCCAAACTAGTTTTCTAAGAACGTCACGAACTAACAGTTTACTGGAGTATGAAGTATACTTGTATAGTGAGCTTAGCAATTTTAGAAAATATATCTGACAACCTTGCTTTTTTCTACCTATTTTCAATTTAAAATGGAAATAGAGTACATATTAGGCTGTAATCACCAGTAAAATTGGAGGAATAAACAAAAAATATTATACGAGTATTACTGAAATACTAAATACTTTTATACACACAAATAACTAACAGAGTGGGTAACTACTAACTACATACCTAATGACATGTGCATTTGTCAAAACTGTCACTCGGACGTATCACTTTTTCTCCCGTATGCAAATGCCCTTCGCGTGGCATCAACAACTGATCGGATTTAAGCTGTTTGATTATTACACACATCGTATGCAAAAATATATGTTGCGCTATGTCCAAGTTTAAAGCAAAACCTACATATAATACACCGTGCTCCATATTAAAGTCGTTCATTTTAAAACTACTAGAAAAAAATCGGTTTACGGAAACAGTCACGAAAAACAAACAAATGACTCTATCAACTTCAAACCTGTAATGAAGGTGCATTACATTGAACCTACCGCCACACAGTGGTTCAAAATCTCAAAATGTTGGACAACATTCATTTAGTACTAAAGATATAAACATTTTTTGATAAAAATTGGTAAATGGGGATTTTCGAGGTCGCTGATAACGAATTTGACATTAATTTTTTAAAAAACAAAATGGTGGATTCAATATGGCGTCCAACTTTTAGACATGACTCAGAGAAAAAAGTTCCATAAAAAAATATTGAGTTTTTGGATTTTTGTCCAGCTTTTTGTTATTTTGAACCACTGTGCGCCGCGCCGTTCCAAATCCCGTATCCGCAGTGTTACTAGATCAGACGCTACGTTGCCAGTCTCGTTACCTAATTACCCACCTCGTATATACAACACACAACACACTTCTATTATTGACATTACATCCATATACCAATACATTCTAACAATACTTTTAACCAACCTTTACAACCATTCTTAACAAGAACTGTTCTTTATCCTCTTAAAAACAGAGAGAAGTGTATACATGTATTATTGCGTGGACTTCAACAAATACTACTGGCTTTTTTATACATCAACTTGGATGGATATCCTTTGCGTTTCGACAAGTTATTCTTGAGAAACGAAAATTACATGCCTTTAGTAATCGTATTCTTAATTTAATAATCGTAATAGTTTTTCGGATCGTAGAAAACAGGATTTATTTAGATCACAAAACGCAATTACGCATTAAACTACTATAACGAAACAATTGTCACTAACAATATATTTCAATATTAATTTACTGTTAACTACGTTCATAGCAATGATTAATGATCTTGATAGAGTTACTGTCTCTCTTTTGCCAAGGAAATTAATGTAGAGTTGAAATTAAACCTGGGTTAAACATATTAAGGGGAAAATTTATGGCATAGGACCAAGAAAACCGGCAACTAGGCAACTGTAAACAACATTGCTTTAGAGTATTGCTCTTCATTAGAGCAGGATAGCTATATTTCTCCCTTAGTATATTTAAAGTTTGACCCACTGTTTCAATCCCAACTCACAATAGATATTATTGAGGTTGTAATTAATGGAGCCTAAGAAAAGGTTGCGGATAGAAAATGTGTTAGGATTGGAATTTACCTAGTTTATTTATATTTTATAATTTGACTCCCCTGGAAGGGCATATCCCAACAATATAACTACACAAATAATAGTATTTACATTTATAAAAATTGCTGTATATTTACATTTAGAAAAATCACTCTATTGCAGTGAACACAGATGGAATTGTATATAGCAGTACTCTTAGTATTACTATAACTTATAGATTCGGTAAATGCGGATTATCATCTAATAACTTTTTTTAAATCTAAACCTAAAATTAAATTAATTCCATTGACAACTGCAAACATCCACAAAGTGTGTCCAGTAATTCCATGACCCCAACGATCCCATTGATCCCATTTTCAATAATAATGCTAGTGATTCCATGACCCTAATGATACCATAACCTCAATGATCCCATGACCCCAATGATCCCATGAACCCAATGATCCCAATGATCCTATGACCCCAATGACCCCATAACCCCAATAATCCCATGACCTTACTGATCCCGTTAACTTCAATGATCTTATAACTCCAATAATCCTATGACCTTCACCCCAATTTAGTGTAACTTCTCAAACATGGTCAAAGTAACCGAACAAGAAGAAATTTACAACTTATCCTGATCGGTAACCCATAAGGCAAAGCATGATAAACTGAGTCGCATCAAAATTCAAGAAATTTGGGCATGTCGAGATCTTCCTACATCCGCTCGACACTCTATTAATAATACTATTATTAAAGTAATAATACTATTATTAGAGTCCAGAAGTAGCGGATTCTAACAAAACCGTATTAAGGAGAAGTAGATAGTAGTTGGTGATTCCAATCTCTCGTATTTTCCCTACTAAGAAACGAAACATCAAGACACAAGTATTTTCCTACAATAACTGAACAAGACAATAATAATAAAAAATGCTTCTAATAAAACCTGTGAAAAAAGTAAAGTGCCATCCTTATAAAATACGCTTAAGTAAAGGTCGTTCTGAAGGGAATTTTGATCGTTGAAGGCAATTTTGAGAGCACATTCAAGGAGTATGCCATAAGGATGTTAACTGTAAAACAAATCGTTTTTTGCAGCCTTTTACACGATCCCACACGATACCGATTTTATACCCTCAAAAAGTGAATGTTTGAAATGGCATAGTTGACAGTAGAATATGTTGTTCTTATTTCTTTAACGCGGTCATAATAATTAGTGCAAGGTATTTAGATTTTCTTCTACACGATTTCATGTCTGCACTAATAACGGTGTATCCAGATCCAAACTAACCGGATCTTCTGAGAATTTATGATAATTTTCGGAAGATCTCCATTTTATTCAAGCAAAATGGAGTGCTCCAGACCATTGGATACGAAGAATTACACCATTGACTGTTATTAACATTACAATATGTACGCATGACATATAACTGCCAATACTCGTATAGTACATTTTGTAGTTTTATGAAAAGTTGTTGCTATATTTAATTTGTATCAAAAATTACAAGTCATACTGGGTATTTATGGACTTTATGGGATAAAAATTACGTGGAAGATATATCTAAACGTTTGACAAAAATAGTAGTAAGATCAAGTATACATAATGCCATAATGTCAGAGTTGGGCCCTCTTCTTTTCAATGAGGACCCCGAAAAATCAGGGTACACCACTAGTGCCCAATACATTTTGTACGACATATAAAAGCTTCGTATTAATTCTCGCAATGCCCGCTTCATCCTCTAGTTTCCTTTATAAATCTTAGCGAACGGTATACGTCTGATCTCAAGTTTCTTTCATCTAGATATCTGTCAACTTCTGGTAACAATCGTAATGTGTGAGGGGCAAGGACAATCGCAAAAGAGTAACGAATATCATCAGAAGGAAATATATCTCACCTGCTTAGTATTACTCTGGACGTGACAATCAATGACAAAAGAATAGTCATTAACCCTTTAACGCCCAAGTGCACTGTCAAGAGACATGAACTTAGAGGCTTATATTACTAATAGAAAAAATAAAGAAAAAATAACCAAAACCATGTATTCCTATGTTTTCGAGGTCGCTCTTTCGAATGGAATCGTTAAAATTTGCAAAAAAATTATGTGACCTTCAATTTTTAACAAAAACTATTAAAAAACGCGATTTTTTCAAAATCCTTTTTTTAATCGCAATTTCAGTGCACTCGAGACGTGTACTTGAAGGGAATGCAATGAGAAGAATTTAATTTTCTCATTTTTGAGTTTAGAATAACTAGATATAGCAAAATTCAAAGGGTGATATTTCTGTTTTTTTACCAGTTGCGGGGGATCATTGACTAAAATAATTTTGAAATATTATTAGTCCTTTAGGGGTTTTTTGAGGTCGCTGATCACGATCCTGATGTCAGAATTTCAAAATTCAAAATGGCGGATCCAATATGGCCACCATCCCGAATCAAATTTCATATTTTTCGATTATTTTGCCTCAAACTTTGTAAACCAGGGTTCTCGGGGTCGCTAATCACGACCCCGATGTCAGAATTTCAAAATTCAGGATGGTAGATATGACATGGCAACCATTTTGAAGCAAATTTCGAAATCCTGAATTTTGAAATTGTGACATCGGGATCGTGATTAGCGACCCCTAAAACCCCCAGTTTACAAAGTTTCAGGCAAAATAATCGAAAAATTTGAAATTTGATTAGGGATATTTGAAATTTGACTCTGGATGGCCATATTGAATCCGCCATCTTGAATTTTGAAATTCTGACATCAGGATCGTGATCAGCGACCCCAAAAACCCCTAACGAACTAATAATTTTGCAAAATTCTTCTTTTGCGTGAATAATCCCGCAACTGGTAAAAAACGAAAAAATACCACCCTTTGAATTTTGCCATATCTAGTTATTCTAATCTCAAAAATGAGAAAATTAAATAATTGTTCTCATTTCCTTCCAGTACACGTCTCGAGTGCACGTTTCTATTTGTTTTTGAGTGGTATAAAGGACGATAACGTAGCTGAAATTGCGATTTAAAAAAAAGGAGCCTTGAAAAAAATCGAATTTTAAAAATTGAAGGTTACATCAATTTGTTTGCAAATCTTAACGATTCCATTCGAAAGAGCGACCTCGAAAACATAGAAATACATGGTTTTAGTTATTTTTTATATCAGTAATATGAGCCTCTAAGTTCATGTCTCTTGACAGTGTACTTGGGCGTTAAAGGGTTAAATCAGTTACACATAATGTCAAAATGTCAAAGCTGGGTCCTCATCTTTTCAATGAGAACCCCGAAAAAACAGGGTACACCACTAGTGCGCAGTACAACTTGTACGACATATGAAATCTTTGTATTAGTTCTCGCAATATCCGCTTCATCCTCCGGTTTCCTTTACAAATCTTAGCGAACGGTAAACGTTTAATCTCAAGTTTCTTTCATCTTGACGTCTGTCAACTTCTTGTAATAATCGTAATGGGTGAGCGGCAAGGGCAATCGCAAAAGAGTAACGAATACCATCAGCAGGAAATAATATCTCACCGGCTTAGTATTACCCTTGACGTGAGAATCAACTACGGAGAGGGCACAATAATATATAATACCATTGCGTTACTACGGTGAAAGGTCGGAATTAAAGGGACAGACTGTAATCCGAAATGTCGTAACCGGCGTCGTTAGGAATTTCGACGTGCTTGAAGCTCTTCTCGGAGCTTCTTCTGACGACGGATAATGCGCTTTTTCAGTGATGACTGATGATTGATAGATTACATAGGCATACGCGCAAAAGAGTCTGTCTTCTAGTAGACCACACCACCATGTCTGTTACGTACGATGTAATTTATATCGACCCGCTGTCCATTTAACTTTTATTTCAAAACTGAAGAGGAGGTTGATTGAAGTTAATTGTACATTCGTGCTCAAAATATGTAAGGAAGGTTAATTGTACCTTAATACTCAAAAAGTAGATTTAATACCCTTTTTTATTTATTTTTATTTAATTTAAGCTCCCCATTTTTTTTCGCACGCTTTCACTAAACAAGGTTGCAACCTATGTGGAAAATTAATGTTTTATCATAACTCCTAGGTATATGGAGTGCATGATACATAATTTGTATGATCTGGATGTAAAATGAACCTACAGAGGTACAAACTAAAATCATTTCAGTTCCTTGTGTTAATACAATGTAACAACGTACTAGTTGTGCAAACATGTTTATACTTAGTACACGTATGTACTAGAAAGAGTCCTAACCAAACCTTAATTTGTGCAACTGTGAAACCGGTTTTGATTCCTATTTTGCCATATGAGCTCAGTAACTACGTACTGAAAAGTCAATTACTCCTCTTACTGGGTCCTCGTTTTTGCTGTAGGTCACAAGTCTGTGATTACATCACAAGACGACCGCGACAACCTTCCAGCCCCAGGTAACTGTTCTAAGGAAATTATCTGGGATGTGACGATAGCTCGAAGCAACTTTCGGTTGGAACCTTACGTCATTCCCTTTTTTATAATTTTCCATGCATTTACTGAAAAATGTGTCAGCAATTTAGTGTGAAAACCTTTTTTTCCAGATTTGTGAAACAAGTATATTGAAGTTCTATTACATAGTACAGACAAATTAAAAACATGCCAATTATTACTTGATGCAAAATTAAAAAAAAATTGACAGTTTTTCTATTTGATTGATGTGTACCCTAGATTTCAAAATGAACTGCAAATAAGACCACCTACCAATACTCCTTCATTCCTACCGCATTTACGTCGCTAGACTAGAGTTAGATAGTCTCCTTCCATACTTTACAATATAGATATTATATATGTATATAGATAGTCACCTGTGCTCGAATGGTCACGAACATCGTGATGCGTCAGAAAACTGCGCATACATGTTGCATGCATCGTAAAAAGAAATATGCTATATATATTCAGAATGTATTTAATAATACGCCAAGATATTGTTAGCAATTATGTAAATTGAATATATTTGTTTATTTACATCATTTTGTTTGTTTCAGGTAAACACAACTCTGAGTAAAATTGAATTTCCATTATCCAACACAACAGTAAGTAATATAAATTAAATGTTATGCGGGTGTATTTATACAACTTAATATTTTATTAATACGTTTATTATAACCTCTGTTACACACTTGGCTTCAGATCAAGAAAGAGAACGCGGCGCACTCGCACGTCTTATTTATATGTACAAAAATGCCAACCTTAGAATACTTAATGTTTTAAGTAGTTACCAACATAAGTATATTAATTTTACATTATGTTACATCCTCCTATTAGTTATATATTAACATATATAAATTTAAGTTTATCTATTACAATATATAATTTAAATCCATCTACTATCATAAAAAATAAGAACAACTTCAACTTTTTAAAGTTACATCTGGTTATTTATATAACATTTAAAAATATCCTATATACAATGAACTTATAAACTAAATACTTATATACATTATATACAATGCGTTTTAGGATTAGTAGTACTACGTAAATAATAAGGTTCCAGTCTTATTGTCATTTACATAACTAAATTCCGGTGGTTGTCTCTGTTTACAATTATTTGTTGCATAAAATATTTCTGCCTAATAATTTATTGTACTTTTTTTGACTTCACAGTAGATGCAATTTGGGATGTGGAAGAAGTAGGGTTTCTACCATTTCTTCCTATTTTCCCAAAAATTTTATGGTTAACGTATCGTTTGTCATGAATCATACCATCTGCCAATAGTTTGAATTTTTGTTAAAATCCCTCAAATAAGTCCTCGATATAAGTCGTCGGTCATTCTTTAAGCGTTCCTCTTAAGAATTTGATTCATTTTCACAAGGTTGAGTAAAAGAACAACATGTAGCTAAATTGTCTTTTAGCTTCTCATTAAACAGTTAACATCTGAGCTGGTGATAAAACGTAGCTAAGTCAGGAAGTTGGGGAATTAAAAACGTAACTTTTTAATGAGTGTACATTTCAATCTTTCCATTTTCAAAATTACATCTAGACATAAACAAATTTAGTATGATAATTACGTCTTTTATACATTTCAGACGCGGTGTCACTTGCCATAGGGATAATTTAGACTGATGTTATTAGCTTTGCATTAATTGTCTCTAAATATTAAGTAACTGTCCAATGAGTTGAAAGGATTACATCCCTTGATTATTCAATCTCAAATTCCATTAGTAAGTAAAACACATCATCTAAAGTATATTAATAATTTTCTTAACATTTTAAAAATTAATACTGTTTTTAATTCTATCCATTTAGTAAAATTCTCCTCTAACTACCAAAAATGTCGCCGTAAAAACTTAAAGTGTCCATTCCTAATAAAAAATTCTCCGGATAGTGGTTAGCACCATCTTTTTTTACTGATACATCAAAATACGCAGAACAAAAAACAAAATTGACATGTTCGAGGAATTTTTAACACAAAATATACACATTTATTTTATGAACTATCGAATATATTCCATATTTTCTTACGCAGTATGTGAACTGATTTTTATCTCTGTTACAGCGACTGTGTGATTATTTTATACTGGTTGATTTTCATACATAAGTAAATCTTTTTTTGAAAGGGATAGCTGGAGAATGAAACGTTATTCAGCTGTTTCAGTGTGAATGGGTGTGGGTGGTGAGGCCTTCCAAACATATTAAAAAAGTTATGTATTACATTATGATGTTATTAGCTTTTATTCGGAGGGTGAGTCATACGTCAGCTTCTCGTGAGTAAAAAACACATGCTGTAAATATACTGTATACCGTATGAAAATGTTACATAACATAGTTGTACCATAATTCTCGCCATATTGCTTCCGCCATAAGGAATATAATTGTTATTATCCTTTATTTTTATTTTTATGTTGCTATAAATTTCCAGAATACAAAAATATCTACGTAAAGAGGTCATTCTTTCATAAAAAAAAAAACTTCATGAAAGTTCCATATACGCTATTGTAACTTTAATCAACTCAGGTATTGCCATATTGTACATTCTTCGAAAAATTTTGAAAATCTGACTGATTCTGAACGAGCAGATGTTTTGCCATAAGAAAATATTGACTTGTTATTGGTTTTTAAATATCGCTTACGTTTCTTAATAAAAAACAAACAATCTTTTGATATACACTGTGTCCCTAATTGGTTTTCATATGTAAGAAAAATCACAAACATGAAAAATTCAAAATGCGATATATCGGTGAAACAAAAAGATATTTAAGCAAACTTAACAGCATTTGAAAGAGGAAGACTTGTACTATAAGACTTGTACTTGTATATTGAGTTTTTTGCACTTTTAAGTTAGAATATCTCAAAAACCTGACATGTTAAAGCAATTCTGAGGATTTGTTTTCAGCGGGAAAAATTACTTCGGAGACATATATTCTTTGTCCAGGGGCAAAACATTTTCAAAATCTTGCAGGGTATTGTAATTAATATTATATGATATATAAAATAATTATTGTAACTAAAAGATTATAACAATTTAAAACATCGCAATTTTATATTTTCATAAAATATAGTTGTCAAGTTTCCACGAAGCGAAATAATTTTAATGGCTTTTGTTTGACAATTATCAGATTTGCAATATAAACGAAAACTCATATTTTCCAAAATAAATTAAAATTATTAATAATAGAGATGGAGTTCCGGGAGCTAGAACTTTTTTTCTTTAAAACTTTTCTTTTTTTATTTCTTCTTTAAAGTTTTTAGGAAAAAGGAAATTTCTTCTTTAAGAATCGACTATTAATCGGGGATACGAGTTACGAACGCAAAATCGTACAAAAACAGTCAATCTAAATTATATTTTAAATAATAATATACCTAGAACATAACTATTAATTGATGTCACTCATTAAATATTCTCTTAGAATTCCAGGGAACATGAGTCGAACAACTTGCCAATCGTCGATAAAACATAAAGGAGGCAGGGGGTAAATGTGGCGGTAATAATGACCGTTACTCTGTCAATGAACCAGAAATATACAAATTGATTACTAATTTTATTTTCTAATTAAGTTTACTTTTAATTAAATACAGTGGATAAAAAATATTTGCTGCTTATATAGGTACCTACCAATACGTCACTATATAATTTGCATTGATGTTTTAACATTATACAATTACCTTTCTTTGTTACCGAAGCAGAAATATTTGCATAAAGTTGAGTGAATCGTAATATGGAGATGTGGAAGTAATATGTAAAATCCGGGAAAGTATGCGGATTTTGTGTGGATTTCTGTAATAATGGCACATTCATTACCATTTGTGAATAGACTTAAAAAGATTATTGAAATTTACAAGGATTTTACAATAGACGGATCACATATTTTATGTATTCCTTGAAATCATAGATAATATATTTCGTGATCGTCGAGAGTGTAAGAGACATTTAGATTCAAACATCTATAAAAAAAATATATACCTGGTGCAGTTAGAAAAGAGGAATTTCGGTTTGATTTGTGCATAATGTTTTGCGAATATACGCTTAATATTTGGTTTCTAGAACACAGAAACATTCAAGTCCTACTTTAAACTGCACAATACATTAACTTTTCTATCTGTACAAATTCAAATGTGTTACAAATATTAAAACAAATATATAAATTTCAAACGAACTCTCACTTCCGTGAATACTCTACGATACATGGGAACGAAAAATTTAAACACATAATACTGTTTCATTAAGTATATGAAAAGTCTCCTTTTCTGACAGGTGAAAGTTTTATAGTTGCTTGCCCAGTGAACTTAAACTAATAACCTGCTTCTCTTCGTCCAATTGAGAATGCAGGAAGTATTTAATAAAAAATAGTTATTATTATATTAAGTATTTTTACAGAATCGTGGTGGCTAACCGCTTTTATTGTACTGTAACCTTTTATTGACTATGGGTTCGTTAAGTGTGAAAAATTTAAACTCGCACTTTCAACTAACACTAGTTTTTTAAACAACTACAAATACGGATTATACACTAAACTAATTACTAACACTAATTTATTTTATTACAATTTATATTCGATAGCACGAAGACCGCGACGCACAATTAAAGAAAGATTGTTCTCGCCTGCCTCGCTATGCCGCTATACAGTTTGTGTAAAGCTGACATCGGCCAGTTGTGAAAAAGGACAAATGCTACACTTCTCGTTATAACAACAAGCACAGGTGGTGATAGGGCCGGCATTATATTCCCTCACTAACTTCGATGCGTGTGCGGTTGCTTCTTATCTGTCGTCTCACTTCTGTTTGTCCTTTTTCACAACTGACCGATGTCGGCTTTACACACACGGTATACCCTGTTGACCGCTTTCCGCATAATCGGAGCAAATTGATGGAATAACCGCGAAAGACTCGGGGTCTTTCCACGTGTCGCTGCGTCACTCTTGTTTTGTCTGGCGGCGAAATCACAGCCGGCCGGCTAACCCCAGGCGATACGATTCGGCGGTTTCCGCAACAGTACGCTAAACTTTCTGTGCATCCGACGTCTTATCTTATTACACTAATACGTTCATGTATTTAAGGAATATTAATATCATATTTATTATGTCAAGTATCAATTTTTGTGGTCAATTTATAAAAAAAAAAAGTAAAATAAAGAATTATATTATTATTATATTATAGGTATTTATCTCAGCTTTGGTAAATTATTGACGTCCAATAATTTCGTTTTTTTTTGTTTCTTAGTTTTCAGTAATCATGAAACTATATGCCGCGATCATTTTAACAGACATTTTTGACCAGAACAAGACGAAGCAAATTCCAAGCGAAATTTAAAAAAATAGATACAATTCGTTTCCGGTTCGCACATACATACAGGTGTGACCTATGTTAATTTAAGGATAGCAAATAATAACAGCTAAAATATTCGATGTGAAATGGACGGCGGTATGGAATTCGCCGTGCAGTGGACTACCAACCGCTTGAGCGCGGATTGGGCATGCGGACGCACATGTGCGACACATGTGATGCTTTACGGGAAAAGCATATGAGCGTAAACGCTTTGTCGTTTAAATATGTAGAAATTCCATTCCTGGTATTAAAAATCGACGAATCACGACCGAGCAAACCTCTAACCTTCGTTGTATGGATTTCATTGTTCGTTCGGCCTTGATTCGCTCAGTTCGAACTTTAGATGTGGAAAATATCAAGTAGGTACAAGTAAACAAGTAAATATCGACTCAAGAGTCGTAAATCCATTAAATCGGCACGGCGCAACCCCTTTCTCTCCAGTGCGACAACGAACGCTTCGATTGTCTCCGTTTCCCGCCACACACGCACCGCCGCCACCCGCGGGACACAATCCGCCCAACCGTCGACGCGTGCGCGCCGCCAATTCCGCTCATCCCCTGCTCCGGCTGCTCCTCCGGAGGTCCAGGACCACTCGCGAGGGAGGCAGTCGCCTTCCGACGCGGCTATGGTTCGAACGTCGTCAGCTCGCCGCACTTCCGGGCAGATGAACGCCAATCATAACGTTTAATCGCACAAGTGGCTCGATTTCGGCCACGATGTAATCCTCTTCGGCTTCCGTTCGTTTTCGCGAGTGACCAGCCGGCAATTGACTCGAACGGCCGACCCCGATGAGCGAGCTAGAACTGGTAAAGAACGCCCATGGTTGTCCCTCGTATGTTCCGCTACTTAGACACGTCGAAAATCGCGATAAAACGGATGTACTGTTCAGGAAGAATGGGAATTCTCGACTTGTACCATCTCGCGTTGTCCTAGAACGAAACACTCTCATTCTTATTACTCTTAATTCTTGTATCCACGAAGATAAGTTATGCTGATTTTCATTGTTTTTTCCCCCCCGTTTTTTTAAACGTGCCTTTTTTTTATTTTTTTAAAAACCGTGCTTTGTATAGCTTGATCGACTTCAATATTTACATTTCAATTTCTCTTCCTCCATTCCGTTCACTTAAGCTACAGCTGTCTCTGTTTATGTAAAGGATAGACGATATCTCGTACTCTTTTAGAAATAGTTGAATGTTTCTCCATCAAATTTAGTTTTCTGGAAAGTACATTATTAAAATCGATACGAAAGTATTATTATTTGTAAGGAGATCCTCATTAATAGTGGAACACAGTGAATCTGCCTTTTTAGGTAAAAATATCGAGTTTTAACCACACTTACCTTAGTCCAAAAGTTAATAGTAACGTAGATACATGGTGTTAAAATTATAATTTTATTTTCGATTTTCATAAATAACTTTTTTTTAAGCAACATTCCCGCACAAAATTTGGTGATTGGGAGGTTTTCGGAGTGAACAACTTGTCAATAATTTTAATGTAAATTGTAGATTGTAGAGGGCGCTCCCTGTTGCACTCTAAGAACATAAACACCGATGTTACCTTTTTTTGCGCCTTAAAATATTTGTCTTAAAAAACATTAATTTGCCCGCAATTTTTTCGCATCAAAAGACATACTTTTTATATATCCCTCCAAATAACCGTTTTCGAAATAATTGCATTTTAGTAGTCAGTGCAACCCATTTAAATCAAGTTTATGTGATGTACAATGTTCACAGTAGACTTTGAGGCAGAGAATACAAAGAAAGCGCTTTCATACTTTCGATCAAACTTGCGGTCTGTCAACGTCGTGGCCGTTTTTAAAGGACTTTATAAAAACTTGTTAAAGTTATATTAAAATGCTACAATTCATTATAAGAATTGTAAAATCTAGTCGAATTTATAGAGTATATTTGTTTCTTAATCATCTCTTCTAATGGTAGTCGTTAGATATAGTCTAACGACATCAGGGCCGCTGTGTTGATCACAACATTTAAATCAATTGGATGGTTCCACTTCCATTAAAATTCCTTAAGATTAATCCAATGTTTGTGGTTGCTTTCAAAAACAATATCATGGGATATCCGTATTTTTATATAGATGTAAATTTTTAAGGCTAAAATGAACTGTTTTTTATTCAAGGTCAAGTTTCAGACACGAGAAATATGCACTCAACTTGCATAGAACGCGTTCAGATTCATATGCCGCTGCGAATTTAAACGCATTTTATGTAAATTGAGCACGTTCATCATCCGGCCATACTTGGATAGATACGAGCCTTAGGTCGTCTTGTATACCGTTTCCGCACGCAGTTGTTACTGTGAGTGATAGCAGCCACCGGCGATTGATTCGAAAAATCGACTCCGATGAGCGAGCCACAACTGGTAAAGATCTAATCTGGTTGTCCGCCATATTTCCGCTTCTTAGATACATCGAAAAATGCGATGAAACGAATATTCTGCTGAAGAAGGAGGAAAATTTTCGATTTATTTCACCTCGCGTTGTCTTAGAACAGTATGCGTTTATTACAGCATATGTTTTTATCCTCCAATGTGTCAAGATGTGAGGAATTGACTATTATTAACTGTCGCATACACTTCGTTTGAAACGTGTAATCTCGGGTACATTGGATGACATACACTTAAACATGTGTTTGATCGTCTTCAATATTTATTTTGTAATTTCTTTCCCTCCATTTCGTACACGAAGAGCTACAATAGCTGTCTATATTTTATTAAAAGATAGATGATATCGCGTTGCTTTCAGAAATAGGTCATTTCTTGGTAAAGTTACATTACAAAAGTTGCCTTTTGCAATAAAGCAATAAAATATCTTTGCCTGGGTACTAGTATATCGATACAGTACTTTCGTAGAGAATTTTTTTGGAAAATTACTCAGGCGTATTAAAATATACCTACATACGGAATAACCGTTTTTTTGATATTTACCTCGTTTTTTCGGCTACTTGGCAAAAGGTTTGTGACATTATCGAATTTTTTAATAAAAACTAGTGTATTTTGGTGACGGAACTAGATACGGAAATATGGATGTAGGACACATAAGGAAATGTTTATGAAAATTATCTTTGAATTTAAAAAAAAAACTAAATTTACTATAAATTAAATAAAATTAACAAAAAATACCTTATATATATATTCAAACTGTGCACCACTGATAGCCTGACAGCGTGCAAGACGCTCAAGAAAGTTTGTTCAATGTCAATTAACACAATTGTTGGCGTTCTCTAATATGGCGAATGCGCAGTGAATATAAATTCCTATTTCGAGAAAAACGGATTTAATAGAAAATTATGGACAGTAAAACTGCAATTATCCAGACTCAAATTATCTGGATTACTAATTATCGGAATCAATAAGAAAACATTTTTTTCTTGATATGTTGGACAAAACAGAAATTGTTTTGACTACTTTATCTAAAAAAAATGAGCATTTTTACAAATGCACTTGTTCAACTATATTCTTTACGTATATCTCTAATTTTGGAATTGTGTTAAATCTTGATTTTATAATATTTCTATTTAAGAATATACCATTATAACATACCATATACCATATTAACCATTGATAATATCCATCACATCACCTAACATTAAATTAAAATTAAATATTACTTCCCATTTGCCAGTTTCATATTTCAACTTTTCAAAGGATTCACTATGTAAAACACATTAACACGTGTATTAGGGGATTATACTCATAGAAAATATGTATAATATACCCAAAAAAAAATGACGACCATCATATCTTCTTTAATAATCTAGATTGCCCTAAATGGAATTCCCATTTTAGAAAGCCTCGTTAGAGCTCCAACATTAATGAGTGTATGTAAAAAACTGAGTAGATGAATAAAAAACTTATTTGTTGCTAAATATACTACACAGGGGTCAACCAAATGTTCCATTTCATTGATTTTACAATATTCCAAACATTAGACGCGTTGTTCACAATATCGGAACACTAGACACATTTTTTTCCAGAGTTAAACCAGTTTTATGGTTTATTTTTCCAAATGTCATTATTTAACAGTACCTAATATATTTACGTTTACAGAAATATATACAGCAAAATATTTAACAGTAGAACACATTTCCAATAGAGCGGTGAAAAACGACTTTAGGATCCATTACCAATACAAATAAGTATATCATTTTTATTGATTGTTATCCAAAATTAAGTTGGAAAAACATGTATGTATGTAGATAATCATGTAATCAATAACACTGGGGGAACAGCTGTTTTGGTGCCGAGGGTTTTTGAACTGATTCTATATCAGTTTGATGTCCTGAATTCAAATATCGTATTCATTTTTCCCTATCAGCTCCAGTTTTTAAGATATACAATTTTAGAGAAATATGAGTTCTATGATTTTAACTCAAATCTCAAGTGTAATAAACAAAAGTAGATTCGAATTTTTTTATTTTATCTATACCAAATACAATCTTAATTCAACTTACAAACAAAAAAAAACATTAAAGAAATCAAATATAGTCACTCGACACTTCTAAAACTTCTTTTCCGCGACATTCTTGAATGTTTTTTCAAACAGTCCCTCTTTAAACTCCAGCAGTAATCTGCCATCATGTGGATGTCCCATCTTCCTTGGTAGCGGTCCTCCATAATTTTAATATCTTGGTGAAATCTTTCACCTTGTTCCTCACTCATATCTCCTAAATTTTCTGAAACCGGTCCAAGTGGCTGTCTAGATAGTGTACTTTTATACTCATATTGCACCCTAATGATTTAAAGCTGTTCAGCATCTTGTTAACAATTTCAACATAGTTTTCAGCTTTATGTTTGCCTAGAAAATTTTCTACAACTGCAACAAATGATGTCCAAGCTTCTCGTTCAACTTCATTCATTGAATTTATGAAGGCAGGATCTTTAATTAATTGTCTTATTTGTGGGCCGTCAAATATCCCTGCTTTGAGTTTTCTGTGCTCAACTGAGGCATTTTTACCCCTATATATTCAAAACAAGGCCTATCCTTATCAAGAGCTTTTACAAATTGCTTCATTAAGCCCAACTTTATGTGTGTAACGGAGGAAGAATGATTTTTTCTCTTTCAACCAAAGCGTCGTTAATGACATTCTTTTCCCCAACGTCCATGTTTTCTCTCAGAGGCCAATCTTTTCTAACCCAGTGGTGTGTTTTGTCCCTACTATCCCAAAGGCACAGAAACACGGATATTTTGTGTAACCACTTTGCTGCCCAAGAAGAAAGTTCACCATTTTTAAGTCTACACATATCAACCATTGATGTTCGTGATACTTTATCTTCTGCAAGACAAAAGCTATTGTGTTATATTCTTCTTTCAGTTTCGTTGAGTGAGCTAACGGTATTGAACCATATTTATTCCCCATTATGTAGAAGGACACATTTTAAACTTCGCTTTGAACTGTCAATAAATAGGCGCCAATCATCTGGAATATATTCAGAAAGTCCCATTTCTTTCATGAGTCCCCTAATTTCGTGACAAAATACAAGATTGTCTTCTTGAGAAAAGAATGGTAGCAGATCTTTTTTTCTTCTTGTACGGTAAAAGGTAATTTTGGTTCCTTGTTCCAGTAAATTTTGTCGTTTAACCTAGAAGCCAGTACTTCAGCAGCTTTTTCGATAAATTGAGATCCCTGGTGAGATCATTTAATTCGTTTTGATTGAAGCGTTGAGGAACTGAAGACGTCCCCCTCCATAGTCACTGTTAGTTTCATTAGCATCGGAAGAGCGATCAGAGGGACAATGTTCGTTATCAGAGATATCTGGTAGCTCATGAAATGTTGGAATCGGTATTTCATCTGAGTGCGGGATAGGGCGTATTGCCGAGTCTAAATTGGGATAGGTCCATTTATGGCGGTTATTTCGATTGATTCCATTAATATTTGCTAAACAGAAATAGCAATCATCGAAGTGGTTTTTTTGGTTCTCTCCAAAACCATTGGTACGCCGAATTTCAAACATTTTCTTTTGCCGGTAGTCCACTGCCGTAATTGCTCTGTGCAAGTTTTACATACAAGATGCGGGGCCCACGTTTTGTCCTGATCACCAAGCTTAACTCCAAAGTATGCCAAATATGCTTGCTTCACAAAGTCAGTAATAGCTCGTCTGTTTTGTTGGAACATGTATTCTCCGCATATATAACAAAACACATCAGGTTGATTGACACAACTTCTTCTTGAACTGGACGCTGAACTCATTTTAATTCTGTTCAATAACACAACACTCTTTTCTTAACAGAAAATAACACGCCGAATTCGATCTACTCTCTTTAGCAAGAAGGCACAAACTGACGAGACTTACCTGAGTTAGGGGTATAAAAGGGTCAGTTCAGGTACCTGGGAGGCAATGTTTCCACTATTTATAGATTTACCTGGAATTTACTCATTTACAGACTGACAATAAAACAATTGCACCTACATTAATGATTATAAAATAATTTTAGAACTCTCAGAAACCAATAAACTGCATAGAAACCAGATATGTAGATAAATTTATGTATCTAAAAGTAGAGCTGATAGAGAAAAAACGGATTGCACCTATAGATTTAGCTTCCCAAATATAGTTAAAATCAGGTCTAAAATCCCAGGCACCAAAAAAATTTTTTTTGTTCCCCTGTGTAATGTTTCTAGCTTAATTTTGAGTAACAATAAAAATCACGTCGCATATCTTACTATACACAACGTATCAACAATTCTTTTGAGAATAATGGAACAACAACCATAGTTATATAACCTCACAGGAAACTTACTGAGAAATAATTTAATGTACCATCGTCTGATTATACCCTAATATTTTGGTCGCAGATTAAATTTAAATACTGTAGATATTTTTACCAAAACTACTTACATTTTTCCCGCTTCTTTTATATTAAAAAATTCAGTTAAAACACATATAAATATAACCTGAAATTACTAATTTATTTTCCTTTGATTCAAGCTGACATTATAGTACCACAACATCATAGTGTGAAGTAAGATATTCATGGGATATATGATTTTGTAGCTTTTTTGAAGTACAGAAATTTAAATGTTACACCTTTAAGGATTTACCCTAATACTTTTTAGTGTTCAACTCCTAAAAAATATGAAACAATTATATGCGGAAGATATGATTCCTAAGGCAACACGATCAGTTTCACAGATGATGTTATAACAGGCGTAATAGATACGAGTACATTTTGAACAAAAGTTTATTAGAAAACGTACGGCCCTGTATTTCACAAATATGTATCTGAACACTATCAGTACCCACATATATCCCGTATGTCTTCTGAAACTTGTATCCAGCCAAGAAAAAGGAAAGATAGTAAGATCTAACAGAAGAATCAAGACTGATGTATATACTTGGTACACCTGTTAAACACGCCCTTCTCAGCAAACGGGTCAGTGATTACGTAGTGGGACTATTCGCATTTGTTGGCGACTTTGCATCCTCCCTATTTCAATGATAAGCGAGGTCCTCGCACCGCGGATGCCAAGGCTATTTGATTTGGGTCTGAATTTCCCTGGACAAACAATGTCCTCGACAAAAAATAACTTATGTTTTAGCCATCACAGAATAGCCGTTGTTGAAGAGACAGAAAAAAAGTACTGTGGTAATGATTAACAATAATTTTATCGGCTGTGGTGAAAGTGGCTTCTGTGATATAATATTAGGCTATGCCCATGTTCGAGACGTGGTTCACTCAATTTTTGGAATTTTTAATGTAAAATGAAGCTATCGGCATATACTGTTAGTAGTTACCATTTCCATGGTATGCTATTGACAAATCAAGCGATTTATTAGAAGTTATAAACACATTTTTAAAAAACGCTAATAACTAAAAAAACTATTAAATATCAAAATGTAAAGCAAAATATGTGGCATAATATTTAAAAAAAAAGAGTTTGGATGGTTTGAAGTTGCGTAAATGGTACTTCTATTTTAAACACCCGGTACATAATTGACAAATAATAAAAGCATTGCTGCATAGCTTTAGCGTCCTACTAATCACAATGCTAATACCGATACTTAATTTTCTAAAATGACCGCTACATATTAAATATAGTAGTGTTATGGCGCTACAAAAAAAACATTTAAAAAAACTGGAAATACCTCAAAAAAGGTAAAAGGTGGACATAGGCAAACCTACTGAATTGGCCTAAAATAACGTATAAAATCGAAATATAGATTAAAATATGTCAAATGTGCCAGGAAGGTTTTATTTTCACATTAAAATTTTCAAAATAGTCTTTTTCACCAACCCATACCGTTATAATGTACTTGTGAAAAAATTCGAGTAGTGGTAATTCGGACGTTTATCCTGGCTGGTTCTGTTTGGACCAGGGCTGCCTTTCTTTCTGCGCTAAAGGTTCTTTCATTCTGTATGACTTTTAATTTATTTTTTCGTTTGTAAACTGGCCTAAAACTTAATCCGAATTCTTTAATGAAATGTGATTACTTCGGTTGTAATCTAAACAACCTTCTTTCTAATTCTATGTGACTTTTTAAAATAGGCTTTAAAAAGGACAAATTGTTTTTTCAAGTAAGTATGTGACGGCTTTTTTTTTAGAGCTATTTAAAAAGAAGGTATTAAAAAATAGGTCTCCCAATGGCAATTTTCAAATTCCCTATAAATGTGAAAAGAAAAAAAGGGTTTGAATATTTTACTCTACTCCGCTGATTTTTAGAAGAAATTGCTATTCTTTTTTTTTTAATTCTTTCTCCTCCAAAAGATTAGCTCTGAACGTCTTATTTTATTTGGACATGTTCGTAAGCCGATGGTAAAATATTTTTAACAGGCACAGTGGACTCTGGCTAATTTTGTAAACTACTTACAAGGTTTGTCGGAAAGTAATGTCAGTAATTTTTTTCCCGAGACTGTACGCGCCAGCCCGCGCTTTACGGCTGGATTTGGTGGGGGATCTGGCAACACAACAAGCGTCAGTTGGCTACCGGTCGTTGTAGCGGTCGCATATCGTTCTTTGAGTCGTTACAGTGACCCGGTGCAAAAAATGACATTCGTTGAGCAACGGATACGATCAAGTTTTTGTGAAACTGGAGAAGAGGGCTACTGCAACCATTCCAATGTTGAAGAAGGCTTTCGGCGTCGATTGTCTTTCGGACAGGCAAATTTTCCGGTGGCACAAGGCCTTCACAGAAGGTCGGGAAGATGTCAACGACGAGAACCGCGCTGGACGGCCATCAACCTCCAATTCCGACGACAATGTGAAACGTGTGCGTGACTTGTTGAACACTGACCGTCGTCTAAGTGTCCGTTTAATTTCCGAAACATTAGACATTACGAAAACCATTGTTCACGAAATTGTGTCGGAGTCTTTAGGAATGAGGAAGGTGTGCGCGAAGCTCGTGCCAAAAGTGCTAACGGACGATCAAAAAGCAAGGCACGTCGAAATCTGCCAAGAAATTTTGGACACCTGCGAAGACAACCCCGCTTTCCTTGATGACGTCATTACCGGGGACGAAAGTTGGGTCTTTGAATACGATCCGGAGACGAAGAGGCAAAGTGCGGAATGGCACACGTCGAACTCCCCTCGCCCCAAGAAGGCCAGGATGTCCAGGTCAAAGATCAAGACAATGCTGCTTGTCTTTTTTGATTGCCGGGGATTGGTCCATCATGATTTCGTTCCGCAGGGGACAACCGTAACCGGAAAGTTTTACGTCAAGGTTCTGAAGCGGCTGAAACGCAGGATGAATCGCGTCCGCCCAGACATTTCAAAATCCTGGAAGCTTCACCAAGATAATGCGCCTTCGCACACCTGCTTCCTCGTGGCCGATTACCTCGTCAAGGCAGACATCACCGTTGTTCCCCAGCCTCCTTACAGCCCCGATGTGGCCCCCAGACTTTTTGTGTTTCCGCGCCTCAAAACCCCAATGAAAGGACAGCATTTTGGGTCGGTGAAAACATTCAGAAGGCTTGCACCGACGCTTTAAAGGCGATTCCGGAAAACGACTACCGTGCGGCTTTTGATGCGTGGAAAACCCGCTGGAACCGATGTGTGGACACAGGAGGAATGTATTTTGAATGTTTCTAAAGATTTGTACACATAGAACCAATAAAAACCATTTTTCAAAGCTCACTGACATTACTTTCCGGACAAACCCTGTATGTATTTAAAATGTTGGAATGCACAAGATAGAAGAACGTTTTACACGCAAGCAGTAGTTCGCAGTATTCTGTGCAGCATTTTCGCACTTCCGCTTCCGCACAAGCTCAAAACATTCTTCAAAATACGCATTAGCCACTTATTTTATTCGCATTGTATACATAAAACTACACAAAACAACGCTATATTGAATGTTTCGTTTAATTTTAAAGAATGATATCTTATATAAGTAAAAACACATGTATGTCAATAGTACCTATTTACACATAATATGAAAGAACATTTTGTATACGCTTTTCGCACCTTCATGGCTTTCTGTACCTGAATTTGGCACATTTTCTGTCGCTGCACAATTTGAAATAACCAATCAGGCAGCAATAGGCGCGAAATACATATAAGAATGCCATAAGCTTACCGTGGTTACCGTTTAGATCTTACATTATTTTCTTTTTGTTGTCCGACTACCAAGTTCAGTTTACGTACGGTATATTGCGCCAATTCTGTATCTACCTTTAATACTTAATAGCCCGACCACGGATAACCAACATCCAATTTAGGAAGCATTATACGCACCTCTCATTTGGTGCTTTCGAATTTCCAATTACCGCAGTTCTAATACGGAAACAGCTGCCGCTCAGATGGTAAACAACTCCCTTTGTTTCCACAGTTAGCTAGCAGAGTAACAGCCACGCCACTTTATGACTTACTGTCCGCATCACGGTAAGAAATATTAGATACTTAACAAAAATTATTTCGCATTTACAAGTAACATGCATTGTTGAACTGTAACATGCATTGTAACATTGCCAGGGTTCCTAACGTGTGCTGTAACGCAGGGACCGTTGCCTCGTAATCCGTCATGTTATTGACGGAAGATGACATAGGAGAGATCAAAAAGACAGGAATAAAAGTGTGTTAATAATCTATGTACATACTCTTATCAGAAACACCGACTGTCCTCATTGCTTGAGCGTACGTTGCCACGACTAGTAGTCTTTCTGCATTTATTTTATCGTTAAATGTAAGTGATTTGGTCTGTACATTTGGTTGTAGAAGAAAAATGATCTTTCCACATCTACTGAAGTTAAAGATGCAAATTCAAAATAGTTCACATGGACAGAGAACGACACACCTTGCACATTATTTTCACGAATTTCGCACATTTGTTTATATTACTAACAATTACACAGGTCTACAAAATTAAAAAAAGTTCTGTCTTTGCAATCAGACCCATGATTTCCTATGTATTTTGATGCACTGAAACCAAATTTGGCAAAAAAAATTTTCTACCACATCAATTTTTCTCTCCAGCCCCATATAACCCCCATAAACTCTTATAGAGGAAATTTTTTGAAAACATTTCTTTAATTATTTTTTATGACCTTTATATTGTTTTTTTTTTTGGTCGCTGATCACGAATCTGAAGTCAAGAATAAATTTCGACCTAATGACAGCTATCAACAAGCTGTCAAATTTCATTAAAGAGTAAAAAGTTGATATTCTGATTACGATTCTGAAGTGAAAAATGAATTTTGATCTAATGACAGCGTCAGCAAGCTGTCAAAATTTTTAAAAAAGATAAAGAGATGATGTTTAGTACATGTTGATTTATATACAGGGTGGACCATTTTAACCTTTAATAGGAAATAACTCGGCCGGTAAGCGAAAAAATAAAAAAAGTTGTATACAAAAGTTGTTGGGCAAGGAGGGGGAAGTACGACCGTAACCTTAAATTTGACCTCGACGTTGACCTTGAGGGTTATTTGAAGGTCAAAACAACTTTTTCAAATGGAAACAAATATTTTTTACCCTGGATTTGAAAATACCGGGAAATTTAACGTCCAAAATGGTACTTATCAACAAGGTCATGGCAAGGTCGAATGAAGGTCAAATTTTCGAAAATTGTTAAATAACGAGGGCTAGCTCGGGATAGAGATTGGAAACAGTACAATTTTTCGGTTTTTAAGGTTATTTCAAGGTCAAAGTGATTTATCAAGCGAAACCCTACTTTTGACCTCTGATTTAAAATGTTTAACGTCAAGGTCATTGGTATCAGGAAGTGACCTTATTCGACCCTGACAACTTTAATCAGAAATTTTTTTATCAATCTCTGTCCCGAGCTAGCCCTCGTTATTTAACAATTTTCGAAAATTTGACCTTCATTAGACCTTGCCATGACCTTGTTGAGAAGTACCATTTTGGAAGTAAAATTTCACAATCGTAATCAGCAACCCAAAAAAACTTAATAATATGCATTTAATATCAACTTTTAACTTTTTAGTGAAATTTGACAGCTGTCATTAAGTCGAAATTTATTCTTGACTTCAGATTCGTGATCAGCGACCAAAAAAACCAATGTAAAGGTCATAAAAAAAATATTAAAGAAATGTTTAAAAAAAATGTCCTCTATAAGAGTTTATGGGGGTTATATGGGGGTGGAGAGAAAAATTGATGCGGTAGAATTTTTTTTGCCAAATTTGGTTTGAGTGCATCAAAATACATAGGAAATGATTTGTCTAACTGCAAACACAGAACTTTTTTTTATTTTGTAGACCTGTGTTATTTTTATGTCACTAACATCAGGCACAGTACATTTTTTTGCATCTACAGAGGACAATGCATGTGTTACTACTATTTCTATACAAAACCCGTTTATTAGCAATCAATATCGGGAGCATTAACGACCTTATTACCGAAAAAATCTGTTATTTCGTCCACTATCAGTCACATATATTTATTGCGTATGTCTTCTTTGATATTTCGCATGACGTGTTGATATATCTTCTGTAAATATGCTTTACGCAACGTATCACTACTCGGCAATGGAAAATCGGATACATATTTGGCAAAAAAAAAAAACGTCTAAGATAAATATTGTCTACCACGTTCCACGCAAGGGATATTTTATATTTCACGCAGAGTAAAACATTATGCACAAATCAAACCGAAATTCCTCTTTTCTAACCATACCAGGTATATTTTGTTGATGGATATTCGAATTTAAATGTCTTTTACACTCTCGGCGATCACAAAATATACATTATGTATATCGACGATTGCAAGGAATGCATAAAATATGTGATCCATCTATTGTAAAATCCTTGTAATTTTCAATTATCTTTTTTCGTTTATTCACAAATAAATGGTAACGACTGTGGCATTATTGCAGAAATCCACACAAAATCAGGAAATAATAAGTAAATATAGTACACGATTTCATGAGTGACTAACTCGAGACAAAAAATTGTTTTCGACGATCCACCTGTTTACACGCCGCCCCGGTCGGCATTTCGCTATCGGGATGGCTCGCTGTCTTCCGGAGAAAGTGTATTACAAAATTCTGGGTTCCCGCGAAGCCTTCGTTCGGGATAACATTCTACAGACGGACAGTGGCGTGGATATAGTAAAGGGGCAAAAATATGTGCTTTAAAAATTTGTACGGTTTATACTTTAATTATCATAGAGTTGTATAGTGCCGGCACTGCGTGACAGCATACTTCCCGGACCCTAAACATTGTATTGCTGATGTGGGTATCAACCATAGATATCTACTAATAAAAGTAATATGTCTATGGTAGCAAACCATCTGTGTCCGCCATATAATAATGCTGTTGATAAATGTAGATAGAGTTTCGCTTTTGATTTGTGGTGCTCACAAAAATATAAACAACAAATACAGTTCATTAAAAATTGCAAAAACATGTAGGTTGATTATTGCAGATTGCGCAAGAGTTGTGAAATAGGACAAAATGCTATTATAAAAAAACCTCTGGCTAAGGAATCACTTTAATTCTATATCTACATCTAATTCTTGAATTTAATTAGACTTATGTAAATACGAAAATTAAGTTAAGAGTTATATTCTTAAAAGTTTGATATTTGAATATAACCGTTATGAGCTATTTGACATTGATGACCTATATAGCCTTTATGAACGTTATCATCTTTATGGCCTTTAATATCACTCGTGTAATTGTATAAAAATTCTTATTCGTCAAAAATCAGTAACTTTACACATTTACTGCATAATAACCCGCTATGTCTGAGTGGGTGAGCTTATAAACACAAGCGTATCTGGGCGCATAAATGGAATAGTAACGAACAGAAATAAATACTTAGCTGGTCGTGTTATTAATTCACACGGCGATACAGACCATCATTTGACTGATGCAGTCAATAATTGTAATGAGTAAAAACAGCTACAATATTGAAATTATGTAAGTATGTAAGTGTCAAATTAAACTTTGTATAGTTTGTTTGTTTTTAATGATAAATTGGTCTTTAGTAGTTCATCAATTAACATATCTTAGTTCATACGAATATTTTTGATAACGCAATAGCATTCTTACAATTAGAGAGTTTATACTGTACATTATATTCAAGAGATCATGTGTATTCATCCTGTATCATTTCTGAGAAAATTCGTTAGTTGTCGTTAGCGGTAGTTAGTCATTAGTGGTCAAATTATAAATCTAAAACTCAATATCTGAAATATATCTCGATTTTTCCCCTCTATAAACCTTAAACAGTAAACCAATTTTCCCTAGTCATGGTGCTTTTAGAAGAGTTAACGACATTTATTTTCACTGGCTGCCCCGTATTTAAATTTGGTGAGGGTATAATTCAACACTATCTTAATAAAAATAAAAAAGTATGTACTCACACACTTCTTGCAGTCACATAAACTGGTAATAACGAAAAAAACACTACATAACGCAATATTACGACATACAAAATTAGACTAATTTTATTAATCATATTTTTATAATATTAAAGATGATGCATGAAATATGAAATATATTTAGGTTTCATTATACTTGTGGATTTCACAGACACACTGTATATTTTATTAACAAAAATAATAGATTGGACATTACAAAAAGTCAACAACAAAGAAAATCGTAATTCTTGTCAAGCATCTATCGACCCTGCAATTCTGCTAATCTCTTTCCTCTGCAATTTATATGGGCATTACTAATATTTAACGGCGAGTTAATAAAACCGTAATAAATAACGGTTCATCGTATTAATACTTAACGAGTGAGTAAATTAATAATTAATACTTAACGAGTAAGTTAACGGTTCATCCTGTGTTATGCTCCATATAGTTTACGTTCAGTCGAAAATAATTTTGTCAGTGGAGACGAGAAATTTAACTAAACTGAAGCAGCAGTTTTACATTTAAAAATGATTTTTAGTTTGAAGTAATGTGTCTCTACCATATATTTTTAAATGTCTATTGCCGTTCCTAATTGGTGTTTTATTTTAAGGAAATGTACAACAGTCTTCTGGTGAGCGAAATTAGAATTAATAATTAACAAATAACTTGATTTACACTAACGTAATGTTTTTTATGCTCCATCTCTCTAATATCTTCATATCTCTCTAATATGCATTAGTACTTCAGATGGTGTTAAAAGATGAATAGTTATGCCATATGCAATTTCCAACGGTGAATCTGAATTCGGATATAATTGCTCTATCTAATCTCTAAACTATCAATCAACCAATCAAACATTACGCAGCAATTGAAATTAATGCGTAAAGATCGTCGAGTTATTACTTAGTCTTGGCTTGCTCTTCATCATTTAACACGTCAACAAATTATATTGTTTTTGTTGTACTGCTAAGGTAATGTGCATCTAGTCGGAATATCAAGTCTGTTTCTAATATGACTTTCCTCCTAGAAATGTAACCACTGCTGCCGCGTAACAACTGTAACATTTACTGCCCATAAATTAGACGACTAGATGTAGTCGCAATTGAATAGAAATTACTGTGAAGAAAAAGATTTCGTAGCTTTAAGGCTCGGTCACATACGATTAATATTACAAAAAGTACTAACCAACAGCTCCATTGCACTATTATTAGGGATTGCAATCCGGCACCAATTTCAATCCGGTCGGATCCGGCCGGATCCGGCCGTATTGGTTCCATCAAAATTATTTTGCTTTTTCATTCCAAAATCAATGTATAAAATGTCAAGTGATGTTTCAAGATTAAAAAACTTTATTTCTTATGACTCAACTTTATTTACACTGTTTAATTTCAACTTTACGTATGAACACAATAAAAAATTATAGAATGTGTAACTAGTTAGATTGTAATTGTTATATTAGGTTTAGTAATACTAGAAATTACGGGCGGTTAATTCCAGTTTCACTTACTAATTTCACAAAACACAATGATATCTTGTAATGTAACTTACATTACTTATTAATCCATAAAAAAAATGTCGTCAAATCTGGTTCTGAACGAGAGAGATGGAAATAGCGTTATTTGAAGCTCAAAATAAAACTTTGTTGTTGTCAAACATTTGACAAGTAGCTGTCAGAATTGTAAAATAACTAATGACTGTCACATAATGTAACAGCCTTGACATTCTTAAGGTATAAGATTAAAAATAGAAATAAGTCTTTTTTTGCTCGTCCAACTTCGATGACTTTTTTTGGATGGCTCGTTATAAGTAACTTATATTAATTCTAACTAAAATCAAGCCTATCAACTGAGATCACAATAATTAGGTAATTTAGAGACGCCAAGGCAGTTTCATTCTTATAATTAGACAGTCACCAAAAAATCTGTTTAATCAATGGCACAATTGTCACAATAATGAGTGGATACACTCTTTTTTTAACATACTACTTACTTTAAATTATTATTTTAAGTAAAACAATCATAAAACAATCACTTGGTTTTGAAATAATTATCTTAGAAAACAAATAGTGTTAATTTTATCATCTTCCAGTCGAATTCTTACAGAGCTACAAATGTAACCAGCGGCCGAGAAGGCACTTTCTGCTTCTACTCATACACTAGTAGGTTTTATTGTCAACAAATTCATGTTTCATGTATTGTTTTTAATTTGGATACCGGATCCGGCAAATTGGTGCCGGATCCGATAGATGTCTTATGATGCCGGATCCGCCGGATTACAGGATCCGGTTTTCCCAAAGATTGCAATCCCTAACTATTATTCCACATATGTACACATCGCTATATACTGCTTTTCAAACATGGATTGATGATTACATTTCCAAACTACCACAGTTTTATTTACGCCTTTTTGCTTTAGGAAGATTCACTTTTTGATTTCTTACAACTAATATCCATTACATTCACAGCTTCATACCCATAGGTGTTCTAACTGAGTTGTTGAATCTGTTAGGCGCCTAGTAACAAACGCTCAGTAGATGCATCCGATTGCCATACTCTGCTATAGTGCCACCACTCACTAAATGCTACCACGTTCGACCTACAGTTCTACACTATTACACTAAAAGTCAAGTGGTTCATGGAAATTTGAATGCCTGTCGTTTCTTGTTGCGGGTACTTTCTGTTCAACTATGACTATAAGTTTCAACTGTCAGTCATTCATCTTTCTGTCATTACTTATGTTTTATTTTTATATTTATATTATATTGTCATTATTTTACAAGTAGAATTTATACGTAATACTTGGAATAATTCCTACGCTAATAATACGTCTTATGCTCGAGTCGTACATGTATGCTCGAGTAGACTTTGACATGAATGAGCTAAAAGTAGAAGGTGAATTGAAATATTTAATGAAAGTTTGTTGAGAAGAGTTTAACAATGAGTTCCATGTTATAGTATTCGATTACAATACTTTCCAGTCTGCAGTCCGACATTGTGTGAGTATTTATCTAGAAACAGGAAGTGTATGAAGAAAAGAAAGTGGTCGAACAAGAAAACGAATCCCCTGAAACATATACGAAAAAAACATTCAACATATAGGGAAAAATGCTGGGCCTAGAACTTATGTTCGTGTTATTTCGTAGTGTCTGTTGCTGATACTTGCGATACTGTTTTACAAAAAGGTCAGCACTTCTTCCTACACCACTTGGTTTGTCACCAAGACTTTCTGGAAGATAATATGCCACGTATTGTAGGTTGTATTTAAACAATATTAGTTAAGAGAGATCTAATAAATCATTATTTTATGATGAAACTTGGTTTCACCTGAATGAGTACGTGAACCCTTAAAATATAAGAATGTAGAGTTTGATGAAACCAGACAATTTTTTGTTGAAGCCTCTCTACATCCACAGAAAATAGGTTTTTGGTGTTACTACATTACTAAAACAAGAATTTTTGGACTATTTTTTTAATGGTACTCTCACTGGCCAAGTTATAGGAGGGACATTTTAACACTTTCTCTTAACAAGCTTGATGATTAAGGAATACAACGAGGGTATTTTTAAAAATATGGTGCTAGAGTTCACACTGAAGTAGAAACTGTGAACATTTTGAGGGTTTTTTTTTAAATAGAATAATTAGTTTAAATATCAACCATGAATTTCCACCAAGATCATGAGACATTCCTCCATGCGACTTCCTTTTATAGTCTTATCTTAAAAATATTCCCGATTCCCGATTTAGTACATCTTCAAGCTAGCATTACAGAAAAAAAGAATGAAACAAATAACCATCCTCATGATCATCTTCCACAATGTTTTCAATTCGAACGAAATACAAAATTTGTTTGGACCAAGGTGGTGGACATATTCAGTAAATGCTTGAAATTGTTTTTATAAATAAAGTTTTAATGAAATCTTACCCGTTTTCTCAATTTGCAGAAATATTAACAAAGATTCCCTAGTATTTAAACTCTTACAACATTGAGTTTGAAATGTAATTAAGTAACAGGTGGCACAAAAGTCATCACCTTATCGGAAGATGTTCTCATTTTTGCAAATGGCGTCTTGTGTCTACACGACTTTAACATTTGTGAAGTAAACAGTACCAGAATGCATGAAGACAAACCATGAATCGCGGAATGACAAACCAATACTCCTTAAGAACGCAGAATAAGTGTGCCAATATTTTTGAAAAATAAAATCGGTCGGTGGACATGTGGTTCCAGCATGACGGTGCAGGCACATACATAAATGGGAGTACATAAACACAACCGCTTTGTCGATTTGCACTCCGCCCGCAAAATCGCCAAATTTGACAGTTCCAAACTTCTATCTTTGGAGTTTTTTGAAGTCACGAGAACAACCTACATATCATACCATCCTTAAAGGCGAACATCCGACAAGTGGACAATTTATCGCCAGAAGTTTTGAGAAAAGTCATGGAAAATGCCTAGAAACGAACCCGAATATGCTTCAACTCTGGTGGCGGTATCAACTTAACTGATATTATCTTCGTGACTTAATGGAAAAAAGGTCAATCATCTAAATAAACATATCAACAAACAGAACCAATTTTTCCTATTTACTAACGAAGTTACTGCCTTATGAAATCTATTGAGAACTTTGGCGCCACCTTGTAGAATCTATGAATTATTTCATAGTGAACAATATGCAACAGAGTAACAATTAAGTTACGCGCTACGTTCTCATCATGGTTATCTTCGATGACAAAAAATACGTGTACCATAAGGTAAGGTCCTCTTTCACTCCGCCTAGTTTCATCAAAATAAGAGGGACACCTCGAAATGTTCCCCTGTCAGCGGTCGAATCCTAAGTTCACTCCCAAGGATGACCCCACGTCGATTCGAGATGTGCAGAAGGGCACTTGCACGGTACCCTGACATCGCAGAAGCGCCGATCGATATCATCGGATGGCGGCCTATTAATAATTCACAGACAACTTCGAGCGTAACATGTAATACAAACATTGAAGGCTGCCATTCACCCAGGCCGCAATCTAATTCCGTTTAATTTCACAGAAATCAATTGGCTGTAACACCCCAGTGGTGAAATGCCTGTACGCGATGCTCGTGACGGCTTTAATAGAGGAAAAAGAGGAAGATTGGCATCGTGTTTAACCAGTGACGCGGTGCCAATCAGACGGTCATTGAAAACGGGTAATTGCAAATAGTTTGCCGTGTTATTTTTTTTAAGCTACATTGGACATAAAGGTAGAGCAAGAGCTACAAATTGTGCATAGCATTTTTTTTTATTACAGACAAAAAAATTACCAAAAGTTATTTTTCAACGAAACTTGGTGTACAACAATTTTGTAGGAAGCCAAGGACAGTGGCGTTGTTCTTTGTTTGTTAAAAGAATCCCAAAAGCTTGTTATTTATTTTAGATTTCGGCCTTGGATTGAAAACATGTGCCATCCTAATGATATCTATGACATTTATGACCTTGATGACCTGAGAGACCTTTATGACCCGTTTGATATCTATGATCCATATGACCTTTATAACCTTAACTTACTGCATTAATGATATAACAATGATATCCATGAACTTGATGACCTAAATGGACTTGACTATGACCCGTATGATTTATTTTAGATATGGACATGGAAGTAAAAATGAAAGTAGAGAATTATCTACTTATATCTTATCTCAGTTGTAGGGTAAGTAACACTACAACTTATTATCACATTACTTAGTAATAATTTGATATTTAAACTCTCCTACCTCAAAAACCCACAAACGACATGGCACATGAATTTTTATGTTTTCTTTATTAACTCATATTAAAATATAACAAAATAACCGCCCCCATTTTCTTGTGTACAACAAAAATACCATCAGCCAAATGAACATAAATTCAATATTTGATTTGGCTACACAGAAGTTTTCACAAATGTTTAATGTTTTTCTTATATTTTATTCTATCCCCGTACTCAAAGGGAGTGTGGGGGAAGGAGAAGGGGACTTTTGTATAGCTCTTTGCACTGTGTAGTTATTAAAATATATGAAGAATTAACACGTTTTCGAGTTGTGTATACAAAAAAGATTGACAGACAGACCAATAGACAGACAGGCAGAAAATTATTTTTCTCTTAAACTTAAAATATCGACCTTTCCATAACATTTTAGGCCCAATTAGCCAATGACTTTTTTTAATTTTTTATACTTCCACTCGATTACGTGGATGTGGAAGTTTAAAATTTAAGTATGACCTTTGACCCAAAGAAGTTGTGATAGTCGTTCCAGAGCCAACAGCTGTTAACTACTATTATAGTATTCATGAAGTTTTTTAAATTTTTTGTTGGCTAAATAGGCTGTCTGTTTGTCGGTCTGTCAGTCTATTAACCTTTTTTGTGTACTTAAGTCGAGGACGCGTTAAGGTATCAATTTGAAATTTGGAAAACTTATGGGGACAAGAGCTGATTAGATTTTGAGCTTAATGGGGGTTGATGGATTGGGGAATGAATGTGGATAATACATTCCCTTGTATAGACAAGGGAATGTATATTAAATAAATGTATAAATATTCTATACTTCTATACTTCTATAAATACTTATAGAAGTATTTTGCAAACAATGCAAGATATGCACTCCAGCTTGTTGAACAACACATGTTCAACATCTTGTCTGCAAATGTTTTCAGAATAATAGGGTGGAAAGCTTTTAAATAAATTTTAGAATTATAATTAGCTAGAGAATATGTATATTTCTATAAAAATCTCCATTTCCCCCCCACTCACTTGGAGAGGATAAATTAAATTTAATATATTGATGACAATATTAAAACATTATGAAAACTTATGTGGAGCCAAACCAAATATTCATTTAACTGAAGGCTCTTCTGTTGTACACAGTAGAGGAGGAGCTATTATTTTGTTGTATCTTAATGTGAATTAATAAAGATACTCATGTGACGTGTCGTTTTATAAGTTTTTGAGGTAAAAGAATTCAAATATCACATTATTATGTGATTAGCTACCATTTTACCTCAATATCTGTTGTAATATGATAATAGAGGTTTTCATCCCAAACGCTTTGCGCTTTCTAAATTTGTAAAAATATATTATTTTATTTAAAATAAGCAAGTCAGTGAGCACCCTGTAGATTAGTTATTGTTTAAATGAAAGCGACAAGAAAGGTGCAAACAACCTGGCATATTACATGTTGACATTTCTTATGGAACAAAACTATTCTATTAAGGGGGGAATCAACCTTGAAACCTTTCAAAATTGCCCATATTTTGCAGGCTTATAACTTTTGATACAGAGATCCGATATTACACCATTTCAAAAGAACACATTTTTCTGCTTCAAAACTGTTTTTTTATGAAAAATATCAATAACAATAGATGTACTACACAGGCAAACATAGGCATACAAAATAGTATAATTTTGACTTTCTTGCATTGCGCGTCACAAAATTCAAGAATGGTTTGACTTACAACTTTATAACTTTGCATATTTATATGGACTATCATGATAATTAAAAATACCGGTTAGAATTAATCTAAAGACCTCAGGAGCGCAGTTACAAAATAACAAAATTTTACAACATATTTTGATAGAAATTCCTAAACTAATTTAAAAAAAAAATAGATCAAAAATTTTAGAAAACCCACCGATATTATTAAAGATTAAGGTGTTCTGAACAATTGGTGCAAATTTGAACATAATCCAATCAGTAATTTATGAAAAACACTGCGCGCAAGCTCAAAAAAAGAAGTTTTGAGAAAAATGACTTCAAAGTTTTAGTTACGGTCTCTCGGTGAGAGGAGGAGGCATGTTTTGCTTGTTTTTTCTTTTTCTGATCCATTCTTGCTGCTTTTATTGCAGCGTGGGCTCTTTTATCTGACTTGGCAATTATCTTTTCATCACTTGATATTGCCCAAGCAACGCCATCGAAGACTGAACGCTTTCGGGTACAAAATATCAATATTTTTTGGAGTGACAGAGTTTTTAAAAAAAGGTGCTGTAGCCGAACGGGTGCATGTATCGCAAATAATAAAACAGCGTTTTAAAGAGGAAGAGTTCCTTTATAAGATAAGCACAAAAACTAAAAATCGAAAAAAAATCAAGGTTGATTCCCCCCTTAATACGCATTGAAAGCTCACCTCACCCTGTATAAAAAGCTTTAGCAAAATTTCTAGATACTATCCAGTAAGCAGAAAGTACTATATCTAATTGGAACGTAAATTGTAATCCAAGCACCAAGACTGGCATTCACTCAGACCGCAATCTAATCACGTGTAGTTTGTCAGAAATCAATTAAGTCACATACATATTACCTGATATCCCACATGTTAAATATTGTGTTAATGCCACGGTTAAATATTGTGTTAACCTCAATAATGAAATGTAAGTATTAACCGATTACCAACTGACTACAGTTGGCTGCATAGAAATGAGGTACATAAAAGGCCATTTAAAATGTACAAAAAAACCTTAGTTCCAAAGCACACAATTAGCTATCTGAACCAGCAAATGGGTTTGCCCTACAATTCTTGATTCTAAAAACCTCCAGATATCGTCTGAAACCCACCCATGAAAGTCTTGGAACATACGAATCGCTAAGACCTAAAGCTGTAGTATTAGAGAGTTTTATAGTTTATCAACCATTTCAATAATAATAATGTGTAATAATATGACTACAAGTATATCGGGGTTGCTACGGAAAAAAATTATTCTACTGATGAGACTTCCTTTCATTTTTCGGGTTGCTTAATGTATTGAAGTAGAGTAGATTTTTTAAAGCTTTGTCCATATTATACCATAAAGCTTTATTCATTGTATAATTACTAAAAATTATGTTTGAAAATAATGAATCTTTATTTGACCGAAAAAATGTAATAATCAAATTTATCCCCTCACTCTTTACACGATTATGCTCAAAATCCAGTCACCTCCAGATCTCGTCACGGTACACAAGTACCTCAAATTTCAATTTTATATCTTAAAACTTTCTCTAGTTATCGTGTATCGTGTAAGGGTAACAGATCGACCGACAGACGAAAAATGTTTTTTCGCTTATTCTCTATATTCTCTATATTGTGAATGTGACTTCCTGAATGTATTTAAACGAACCTCCTGTTGATTCTTTAGCAAATGCAAGGAAGCCGTTCTTTATAATCCATGTATTTTTTTTATGTCGTCGCGAACATCAAGACGCTTTGCAAATTTATTTCCCGAGGTATTTCAATGAGCTCGAGCAGAGAACAGGAGAAAATAAGATCCATCCTTTCACGGTGGCGCTGGTATTTCACTCGATCCATTGTCCGGGAGAATGCACGCCTTGAGGCACGTTTTATTTGAATAGAACCATTTTAGACTATAGGTTATAAAAGGGAATTCGTTGGCTCGTAAATTCCCAAATGCTTCTAGATCAATAACGTGTTGAAATATGTATTGTGTAGTACGACAGACGTTTTCGTAGAAAGGTAATAAAGTAATAATTGTTCGAACATTCTTTTGATAATTCTATTCCTCTAGTAATCTAAATCTTCGATAAAAATTCGACAAATTTGAGAGTTTTTTAATAAGAAAAGGAATTAAAAAAAATAATTCAAAATGAAACTTTATACATAGGTATAGTCCTTCTATTTTTAATTGAAAATGATAAATACGCCTGGGGAACAAAAAAAGCGGTGCAACTTTATGATTCCATGGACGTGCATATATCTTTTATAAATTCGAAAATTGTGAAATAATTTTTTTTCATTCAAATCAATATAGGAGATTAAAATTAGCCTGCATACAAAACTCTTAATATTTGAAATATAATTTGCTGTAAATAATGCTCATTTAGCCAGACAATCTCAAAAAATTGTCTGTGTTAATAAACCTAGCTGAAATACACGTCACTGGCGTCTTAAACAAGTAGAGTGCCTAAAGTCGTAAATCATTTTAACGACGTCGTAAAAATTTTATGGCACAGTGGACCGAATAAGTATTTAAGGAATGTGTTAGATTAGATAATACAAAGCACAATAGTATACTGGATCGGCATTCTAGTTGCCGGCATGGCACGGGCGTTGCCGGCTCTTCAAAATTTTCTTAAGTATAGTAATATACATAAAGTTGTTTTAATGTATAAATATTTTTCCAGCAATTTTAAACGCTTTATGTTAATGCTAACTAATACATTTTTATCTATGTATTTTTTTTTAAATATTTCCAAACTAGCTTTCTAAGAACGTCACGAACTAACAGTTTACTGAAGTATGAAGTATACTTGTATAGCGAGCTTAACAATTTTAGAAAATATATCTGACAACCTTGTTTTTTTCTACCTATTTTCAATTTAGAATGGAAATACAGTAATTGTTCTTAGTTATTCTGAGACACGGTCAAATAATAGGCCATAGGTTTGCGTAAAAATTCTTGATGCTTTAATAATTTGGGATCCAAAATCTTCTAACTCTATAAAACACTCAAAAGTATGTCATGTGATTAGAAAACTTCAGTTTATTGGAAGCTTAATAATGTAATTTATTTTCTTGAATATCCTCCATCTTTTTAATCTGCAATAATTGTATTATAAAGTGCTCGTCAAAATTAGCGTAACACTTTTTAGATTAGTGCCATTTGCGTTCTACACGAGTTATAGACTTGCGGTTATAAAATTTTGATAGTCTATTGAGTTGGTTTTAAGTCCCTAAGTTGCTACGCTGTGACTTAAACGGTTCGCCGTCCACACCCCAAAAACCAGCCCCACGTCGAAATTTGAATTCACAAGATTTTGACGGAAATTTTAGAGACCTACAGGATATAATAACAAGGTCGCTGTCGAGTAAAAACTCCATCCCGACATACACTAAGACCTGCTCAATAAGTTCTGTGTATTTGGTTGCTGTTCCGTCTCATCAACCCATTTCCAGACTCCGTAGGCCACCCCTTTGTATTTACGCTGGTTGTTTGAGTTTTGCGTGGTTTAAAATCTGTTGGGCGAATCCATTGACCTAATGTTACCAAATAGGTTGGTGTGGGGTACCACCCGCTTTCACCTTTTGACAACCCATCCCCACCCACTCCCTTTGGTTCCGCCCCTGTAGGGAGTTACGTGAGGTGTCTATTTGTCTCTAATTCATATCATGGCATTACTTCAAGCCTCTTAAATTCGGCAGAACACACTACGGACGACCGATTGAGCGTCAAAAATGATATTCCACCTTCAACCCACTCCCCTGAAAGTTTGTCGCGCCGAGGGGTTGTAAGCACGTCATGATGCGTTGGGTGACTGATGATGCGAACATCCTCAAGAGTGACAAAGCATTCTTGAGGATGTTCGAACCCTTTCGGCACACCCCGTATCATCCATATCCTTGAACTCGTCACGAATTTCGCGATTGTCGATCCACACGCGCAAGGGAAGGTTTCGCCTACCTAACAAGGCTTTTTTTCAGTAATTCTCATCCACTCAAAATTTTTTTGGAGTTGGTCAAAAAAAGAGGGTGATGAGATGCAAAAGAGGATTTGAAGGAGACGGATGACTTGGGGTATGTCGAAAAGGGTTCGAACATTTTCAGGAATGTTTTCTAAGTCACCCTACACATCATGACGTGCTAACAACCTCTTAGCGTGGAAACTTTTTAAGGCGGGGGGGGGGGGGGTAAAGATGGTGTATCACTTTTGGCAGTCAATCGGCAGTCCGCAGTGTCAACGTCAACTTCGAGAACCTCCAATTAATGCCATGACATGAATTCGAGACAAATAGATATTCCATGCAGCCTTCTACAGGAGCGCCACCAGAGGGGGTGTGTGGGGGGGATCGGAGGAGGTGTGGCCTGGAGGGGTGCTTGAGTTGTCAAAAGATGAAAGTGAGTTGTGGCACCCCACACCAATTTATTAGACAGCATTAGAATCAATGGATTCGCCCAAAACGCAATTTAAAACGCAACGTAAATTCTAAGGGGTGACTACGGAATCTGGAAATGGATTGAAAAGACGGGTCAGCAACTAAATACACAGAACTTATTCAGGACTTAGTGTTTGTCTGGATGGAGTTTTTGCCTGACAGCGTCGTTCTTAGTATATCCTGTAGGTCTCTGAAATTGCCGTCAAAATCCTGCTTCGAAATGGGGTTGGTTTCTGGGGTGTGAACGGCGAATCTTTGAACTCGAATGGAATGCAAATGGCACTAATCTAAAAAGTGTTACGCTAATTTTGAGGAGCAGTTTAGTTTTTATGATTTTATATCTCACAAAATTAACTTTCTGTTATTTCCTTCTTTCAAAATAAAAAAAATATAAAACCATGCAATTTATACTTTAAAAAAAATAGAAACAAAATAAAACATTATGCAGGATTATTAAAGGATCCAGCAAAAATTATCAAGTATACGATACCAACGGCGGCAGGTGGAATTGGAAATTCCTATATTTTCGTGGGGAACCATAGGATCCACATAATATTTTAGGCTATGGCTACTAAACTTAATAGAAGGCTATAAAGAAAAAGGAGGGTTTCTTGGAAATTGTTTAAAAAAGCCTTTTGTATTTTGTAAATCTTCGAAACGATTTACGACAGTTGCGAATTATTTATACAGGTAGAATCAATTGAAAAGCAATTGTAAATCAATACACAATAATAAGTTTATATATTTTTAATAAAAATATTATACGTATGTCCCCGGATCGAGGACATACATATCGGACGGATCGAAGAGGAAAAAATTTCGTGTTTTTGATTTCTCAAAAAGTCACTCTTGATGATTTGCCCTGCTTGATTTCAAACCCCCAAAACGCAAATTACTTTTTATATAACTCAAACGGTTCTCTAGATAATACAATTTTTCTTCATAATTTGGATAAAGTAATTCTAGGTGACGGATAATAATTTCGTTGTCTAGGATACTATATGCTATTGAAACTCAATTAATTAGTTAGCAAAAAAAATGATTCGAATTACTTAGTCTCATGTTTTAATCATTGAATTAAACAACTGATTATAAAATGAAATCAAAACTAAACCAGAATTTTTTTTATTCAAATAATACTCCTCCTTTTTCTGCACAAGTTTCAATTCGAGCTCTAAATTCGTTAAAACTATTTCTAATTTCCTCAATTGACAAGGACTTGACTGCATTTTGAATCCTTGTTTTTAATTGCTCCATCGTTTTCTAGTGGTTCACGATAAACAATTTGCTTTAAACGTCCCCATTGATAGAATTCCAATATTATCAGATCCAGGCTTCTCGGCGGCCATAAAATGGGATCATCCCTTCCTATCCAGTATTCATTAAATTTGGAATTGAGCCAATTACGGACAGTAACGGCATGATGAGCAGGGCACCCATCTTGTTGGAAAAACATTCTCGTTCGATAACTTAAAGGAAGTTTATCAAGTTTATCTGTTAAAAAATTTTGTAGCATCTCCAAATATGCATTACGATTTAAATTTTCTTTGAAAAAATATGGACGAATAATGCAATTTGTATATGAAATGAATGTATGTGAATGAAAAAAATGAATGTATATGAAACCGCACACCACACATTAACTTTATTGAAATATTGTCTTCGACAAGAAATAGTAAAGTGGGGATTTGTTTCACTCCAACACCGGCAATGCTGAGAGGAAACGACGCCGTTTGTTGAAAAAGTAGATTCATCGGAGAACAAAATTCGCTTATGAAATCCTACGTCATTTAAAACTCTTGTTGCCCATCTCCAAACAAAAATCCAAACGTTTGGTTTCGTCACCCTCCTCTAAGTTGTGCCTGAATTTTGGTTTAAATGGTAAAATCCGGTTCTGCTTGAAAATTCTCTGTAAATGCGATTTACTTATTTCAGTTTCAATTGCCCTTCTTCTAAGTGATAATCTTGGAGCTTCTCTTACGGAATGGAGGGCAAGAACTGAAGCAGCATCATCTTCATTCAACCATTTTTTTGATTTTTTAATGTCTAAAACAGAGCCTGTTTCTAAGAACTTGGCCACTAACTTCTTCGCTCCGACATTAGAAATGCTAACTTCCGGGTATTTTTCGTTAATTTTTTTAATAACAACACGACAGCACTCTTCCCCAGTTCCGTAGCATTGAATCAAATAAATTATTTGTTCTAGAGTCAACATTATAGCATATAAATAGTAGCAAAATGACGAAGATTCGATTTGAAGTCTTATTAGTTGTCAGCAGTTGTCAGTTATATCTTGCAATGAAATCCTCCTATATAATATATTGAAACTATAATTTGTTTAAAGAATTAAAAAAAAATCAAAGCCCAAATTATGAAGAAAAATGGTATTATCTCGAGAACCGTTTGAGTTATATAAAAAGTAATTTACGTTTTGGGGGGTTTGAAATCAAGCAGGGCAAATCATCAAGAGTGACTTTTTCTGAGAAATCAAAAACACACATTTTTTTCCTCTTTTATACCCGACCCGGGGACATACTGTATATTGTGCGCTTTGTAAAATTTTTATTTTTCTTAAGGAAAGCTCATAAATGACGCGTCGATGATATGAAATGATAATATTCATAACTCTAACAAATCGTGAATTTTTTTTTCAAAGTCGCAAGAATGAAATGACCTTGTATTTATTTATAGGTAGGTACTTAATATTAGTAGTTAAAATAATTAATTAGTTAAATCATATTAATCAATAATTAAAATATTCGTCCCATGTTCCCCTTAAAATGTGGGTCCCATGTTTCGTTATGAAGATACTTTCTACTTTCGATAGATTTTAAACATCAGAAAAGTAAGTAATATTAAAGTATGACCCCTATACTGGCTTATTTTATCTTTTGCATTGCGTTCAAACTGACTAATTCAAACTTAAAAAAAAGTATTGCATTATATCAAAGAACCTAATTACATCCCAAATGTGTCTTTGAGGCTTCAGCTTTTCGCAAACGCTCTGTGTGCCGCTTGCCGCTCATCTTTCCGTGTTTTGTGACTGTCTTTACCCAGTTCAACCACTCCTTAGCTCTCGGGACCCAAGCGCCACGTTGCCTGAGGTGAGTCTGCTACCATTTGCCTGCCACTTTATCTGTTTTATCTGCAATGCAATTTTTTTACTATCTTAAGTTTCAATTTTGCCTAGGGGCGTTTACTATACTTTGCATTAAAATGGTGTGTTACATACGCATTTCGTACAATTGTCTGATGGGATGATTTTAATTTCCATTTCACAGTCAGATTCATTTTATGAGTTTACATATTCCGTGAAAATGAGTGTTTAGTTTTATGTTATACATTCATCTGTTGCCTTTTCATTATTTTTTTTGTTAGCTTTATATACAGGGTGATTGATCGAACAGTCCGCTAAAAGTTTTAGGGCTTGTAGAAATAAAAGATTTTTGAAAATTTGGACTTAAGCTAATAGGCCTATGGTAGATTTGATGAAAATATTTTCAAGATGGCATATTTAGATTCCACATGTTACTTTAGGTAGATTTTCATGAGATTTCCTTACACCTACATACAGTGTGGAACAGCCAAATGGAATAAATTCAGTAGCTCCGTTATTATGCATTTTTTTAGAAAATCCTGAGACACGTCAATTTCTAATTCTAAACTGACATCTTGTGACGTAAAAACCCTAAATTTTCAAATTGGAAGTAGGGGCTTGTGAATGTGAATGTCATTTGAATGGTCTTTTCATTCTATATTCAAAACTGCTATGGTTTTAAATTTTACTTCAGAAATTAACAAGAAAAAAAGTTTCTCCAGCGTAGGAAATTCGTCACATTAAAATAAAAAACAAATAATTATTAATGCAGCAGATGTTCAAAATGCATACCTCCAGCATCTTGACAGCATCCTAGACGTAAATAGAAATGTCTTCTAACGTTAGTTAACATCTGCGGGGTAATCGACCTAATTGCAAGTGTTATTATTCTTCTTAAGTCAGCTAACTTGTCGGGTTTGGTTTTGTAAACCATACTTTTTACATATCCACAAAGGAAGAAGTCTAATGTCTTGAGATCAGCTGATCGTGCAGGCCATTCTACACAACCATGTTTCCCTATCCAGCGATTTGGAAAGATTATCTGGAGATATTGTCGAACATTGACTTCGTAATGTGCTGGTGCACCGTCCTGCTGGAAAGGCATTGCATTACCTGGAGGTTGTGGGTTTCCTTCAGCTAGATACAAGTTTGTCATCGTCGGTACAACATTATTTTGGAGCAACGCTAAATAAGTTTCACCATTCAAATTGCCGTCAATAAAGAAGGAACCAATGATATTTTCTCCAATTTTTCCTGCCCAAACATTAAATTTCTCAGGGTTTTGCGTATATAGTTCCCTCATCCAGTAAGGATTTTCTCTCGACCAGTAACGACAGCTTTGGCGATTAACATGGCCGTGAAGTGGAAATGTAGATTCATCCGAAAATAAAACATTTTCTATTTGTAAAGTATTGTCATCTATCATTATTTTCATCATTTGTTCACAAAAGAGAATCGTCTATCAAAAACGTCTTCCACGAGCTCATTAGTTAATACCAGTTTAGGGGTGCATCTTGCAGTGAACTTATGTGATAAGTAAAATAATAATTAATTACTAAGCATCTAGTCTCAGGTATATACTTAGGTACACCCTTGTACGCGTAGCGAATGCGACGGCTCGACTTATGTCATAGTGCAACCTAAGCGATTTACCTAGGGCCAGCAAATATTGAAGAAAAGTTGAATATTTAGTTAGTTAGATTTAAGACGTACTCGGTAAAATATCTAATAAGAAATAAAAAAAGTAATTAAACACATCTCGGACTTTATCATTTATAAAATACACATATAAAGAACATTACAATCTGATTTTCTGTCAATACGCGGAGAATCGAGGAATGGCTAATATTTAACATTTTCGCTGTTCTAAACGTATACTGGGTGTCTCAGCTTTTAGTTTACAGACTTTATCTGCTCACCCAGGATAGTTAGCAAAAAAATGTATATAAAAGTTACTTGAATTCATGAGGCCTATAAAATGACATATTCCGTTTGACATGTGCTAGTGACCTTGAGGTTATGTCAGTGTCAATATAAGTTTTTTAAATACAACACCCTGTATTTTGCGACATTTTTGTATTTACCGAACAATTCTACACATAGGTATTTCATGTAACATACCCTATACCTATCTTCAACCGTTTTCGATATTTTCAAAGTCAAACAGCTATTATTTCACAATACAAAGAATTTTCAGTTTTCCTTGTCAGTTTTGAAACAATTGAGAGGCATTGTTACAAGTAATTTTAATCAGATCAATGGGATATTTCAGTAATTATAAGCAATTAGTTTAATAAATTTTCAAATTGAGCTGGCAAACAAGGCAAACTGAAAATTCTTTGTATTGTAAAATAATATCTGTTTGACTTTGAAAATCTCGAAAACGGTTGAAGATAGGTATAGGGTATGTTACATGAAATATGTGTAGGATTGTTCAGTAAATCCAAAAATGTCGAAAAACACAGGGTGTTGTATTTAAAAAACTTATATTGACACTGACATAACCTCAAGGTTACTAGCACATGTCAAACGGAATATGTCATTTTATAGGCCTCATGAATTCAAGTAACTTTTGTATATACATTTTTTGCTAACTATCCTGGGTGAGCAAATAAAGTATGTAAACTAAAAGTTGAGACATCCTGTATATACGATTTCCAGTTTACTGCTCCGCACGTAAATTTACGTTACGGCTCTAAAACTTATTTGTTAGCGTCTGACTGTTCCTATCGTATAAAGACGAGAAACTTACTCGTATTAGAAATTGCAATATGTATCGCGCGATCCCAGGTGACTTACTAGGGAAGGGTAGGGGGTGTACAAACAGGTATATCGATACTCTCAGTTACCTCAGTCGTTTATTTATTTATCTTGAGTCCAGTAAAAAGTAAAAATGGCGCGTCATTATACCGACGCGGAACTTACTGATATCTTAGCTCATAGCGACAGTGACGAAGATTTGAATTCCCCCAATGAGACTGATTATGGTTGGACCGACACCGAGATAAAGTTGACAGAACTACAAATGAAGCTCTAACAAAGCCACGTTGTATTTTAGACTACAATGACAATATGGGCGCAGTAGATAGAAGTGACATGGTCTTAAGTTCGGTCGAGTGTGTGCGAAAGACCATAAAATGGTACAAAAAAGTTTTTTTTTTTTTCATTTAATGGACTTATCAGTTTTGAATGCACATGCATTATATAAAACTCAAACAGGGAAAAATATTTCAATCTCCGATTTTCAGCTAACTGTGATGAAAAATATCTTAGAAATATACCACACCCCACAAACCGAATCAAGACCTGGTAGAAGATCAGCAGATGGAGAAAATCCAATGAGACTAACAGAACGTCACTTTGTCTCTCTTATTCCTTCAACAAAAAAGAAAAAAGAGGCCCAGAGAAGTTGTGTTGTGTGCGCCAAACATGATAAACGTAGTGATACAAGATATTTTTGTCACAAATGTAATGTTCCTCTTTGCCTACTTATATGTTTCTAAAGATACCATACTAATAAACGTTAGTAAATAGCTACACGTGTTTTTTTCATTTTAAAAAGGGTAAAACACTTATAAATGCCAGATTTTACAGCATTTTGAATTATATTTTTACTTTCTATATAGCCCTATACTGCTCTGAACGTAAATATACGCGACGGCTGGAAAAATTGCGCACATGAGGCGCCACCGCTGAATACAATCCCGCAGGGCAAGGGTTAATGCTGAATCTGTTTGACGACTCGACGTATGTGGATTTTCTTCAAGCATAAGCATTCATCCAATTTCTGATCATCACTGAGTTTATTGAGATGATTTTTCTTTAGCTGCCGTACATGTCCACGTTCCCGAAACTGCTTCTCTATTTTACTTACGGTACTTTGAGATATCGGCGGCAATTCCGGATATTTTTCATGAAAGAGGCGAACAACTTCGGCCTGCGTTCGTGTTGTCTCCGTAACCAATCATCTGCAGAATCGTTATCTTATGCATTTCTGTTAAGTAAACCATCTCTCTGAATTGAAACACGAAAACTAAAGCAAAAAGTTTAACACTGATAAATGTTAACTACTATTACAATGACAAGCACGTTTCTAGGTAATTTCACTAAAGCTGATAATGGTCAAATTCTTAAATTTCAGGTTTGTTTTTTTTTGCTGCTTGCTCGTTTTTGTCGTTCGATTGTCAAGCAAAAAATTGTACGTACCTATTTTTTAGCAAATTTTTATCTTATAGTAGGGAATGTCGGCAATTACAGACATTTATTTTTTTGTTATTATACATTTCAGAACCTAAAATTGACAAATAGTGTTACTTATAAAAGTTTTATTTTAATGTAACGAATTTCCTACGCTGGAGAAGCTTATCTTTTTTTCTTGTTAATTTCTGCAATAAAATTTAAAACCATGGCAGTTTTGAATAAAGAATGAAAGACTTTTCAAATGAAGTATCACAAGCCCCTACTTCCAATTTGAAAATTTAGGGGTTGTAGTTGTCACCTGAAGGGGGTTGAATTTAGGGATGACATTTTTACGTCGCAAGATGTCATTTTAGAATTAGGAATGGACGTGTCACAGAATTTTCTAAAAAAATGCATAATAATGGAGCTACTGAATTTATTCCATTTGGCTGTTCCACTGTATATTTTACAGGTTTTGTGAAATTTTGTTCATTAGCGCCTTAACTTGAATCTATCCGCAGTGGTCATTTTAGAAAAGTAAGTATCGGTAATAGCACGCTAAAAACGCGTTTAAAAACGCTAAATAACTATAGGTAATGCTAATATAGGTAATGCTAATATAGATGGATTCTGAATTTAATTCTACGACAAAATGTAAAATAAAATATGGGGCATTATACTTTAAAAATGTATATTAAATATGTTATATTATAATTAAAAAAATGAGTTTGGATGGTTTGAAATTGAGTTAAATGGCAGTTTTATTTTAAAAACTTACTTACTGTACGTAATTGAGAAATAATAAAAGCACTGTTGTATTGCTTTATTGTTCTACTAACGACAGTGCTCATATCGATAATTAATTTTCAAAAATGACCAGTACAGTTAGTTACAAAGGTTATGGCGCTAATGAACAAAGTTTAAAAAAAACGAAAATAACTCAGAATTGGTAAAAGCTAGGGATAGGAATCTAATTATACCTAAAATAACGTATATAATCGAAATCTGGAATAAAAAAAGTACCATTCTATTTAAAATAAGGAAGTTAATCGACTTACAGTATAACCGAAACTGAAGCCATCTTTAAAATGCTTTCATCAAGTCCGCCATAAGCCTATTAATTTAAGCCCAAATTTTCAAAGATCGGTCATTTCGACAAGCCCCAATACTTTTAATGAATGGTATCGATCAATCACTCTATAAACTATATAGATTCCTGTTTTCTCCCTAAATCCGCCTTATTTACTGCTATAAAAGGTATTAACGAAATTGTAACCAAACATGCATAGTTTTTTATTGATATGTATACTGGGTGACACTTGGTATTGGCATTCCCCTCTGGTTTCTTTGATTATTGACACCAAGTTTTAATTTTATTATAAAATTATGAAGATTCTAAATCTGCAACAAGGATGACTCATTTGAAAATTGTAAATTGATAGTACTTACGATTAAAAAGGAAATTATATAAACGTCGTTTATGTATCAAAAGTTGACACGATATGTTATGTATATCGTGTTATACGAATTGTTATGTATACGCGATACTTAAAATGTTAAGACTTCGTCTTATTAAATAAAAAAAAAAAAGGGGGCATACCATACTAACGTGGCACCCAGTGTATTACAGGGTGTAATAATATGTTTCACTAATTGTTTAAATAAGTCTTTAAAAGTATACATTTTAAGCAAAATCTAAACTCTACTAAACTGAAACTGAAAAATGCAACTTAAAAACTTTTGTGGTAGGATAAAAATTACTTTCATTCATCTTAAGCTTAAATTTTTCATTCATTTTAAGCTTGTTAGCTTGCTGATGAAATTTATGTATTACAGAAACGTGTCACAACATATTTCTCAACATGTACAGGGTCGTCGATTTATCATAGGAAGTTAGTTTTTCTCGGAAACGGCTGAGAGAAATTATTTTTTGTGAACGGTAAATCACCTTTACTCACCTTCACTCAAAATTAAGGCACTTATAAAAAATATATCTTAACGACGCTAAACGTCGCGACGCCTCAAAATTTGTTTTTCAGTAACATACCTTTTTTACTTTACCATTACAAAGATATATTAATTGTGTGTTCTTTTTTTATTTAACATTTTTTTTTGTATCTTGAATATTTAAAAAGTTATGGTCAATTTATTATTTAGTGCTCTATCTGTTTTTTCTCGTAAGCTGCTAGCCAAATAAATATAATTTCTGTATAACAATGTGTCAGTTTACTTGCTTTTACAAAAAATTAAGACGAAAATAAAAAATGTAGCTTAATGGTGCTCAGCATCACGACGTCGATTTTTTGTAGCACCTGTTTAGCAATACCTACCTGTTTTTGATACTTTCTTTATTTCAAAAGTTATGATTGATTTCCCGATGAATTACTTTATAGTTAATATTTCAACATTTTGAATTGAATTTTCCGACGCTAGTGCTCGTTCAACATATACATAATACATAAGTAAATATGTTTTTATTTGCAACAAAAAAATATATGTATCTAGTAAACCTAGGTTTTGATAGCTGAAATATTGTGTAGTTTATAAATAATTAAATATCTTTATACAATGAGGTCCATAAGTAACGGATAAATTCATTATGTACGTAATTTACAATTTATGAGTAAGATCCTGAAACACGTCAATTTTTAATTCTAGAATGACATTTTTTGAGCATAATTTTATATCTCCCCCTCCAACCCCCTTGGAGTGACAGCTACCCCTTTAAAATGTTTAAATGGAACGAGGGTGCGTGTGATAGCTCATTTGAAAGGGTTCTTAATTATCTATTCAGCAAGGTTTTTTTGAATTTTGTATATTTTTCATTAAGAAAATTAAATTTTATAATTTCAAAATTATTATTATTATGAAATGTATACAATCAAGTGCCTATGTACCAAATATCTGTCAAATCTGACGTTTTTAGTTAATTTTGTGTCAACATTCAACTTCAATGTATCGGTTTCCCTGATACACTGCGCAAAATACCTAACAAAAAAGAAATAAATAAAAAGGGTTTCTTTTTACATATCAGAAAAAATTATACATTTAAATTTCTGTATTTGCTACATCTGTGAAAACTTATTATTCTATTATGTTATTTATCGCGGATGGTCAAGTTGATCATTATTTTAACAATGTCTTTCGGATACCCAAAGAATTGAAATTTTGATATTATTAGGATGTGGGGATAAAACAAGAACGCAGAAGCAGGTATGCGAAATATTCAATACTAAGTATCCTGACCGCCGCATTTCTACGTTTACGGTTAGTAGAATAGAAAACAAATTTCGTGAATTTGGAAATGTCACAGGTATTCCTAAATCTGGTAGGAAACGCATTTTAGACGATGAACAGAAATTGGATATATTGTTATATATTCAAGATAATCCACATAAACCTAAAACACAAGTTTCCGCCGATAATGATGTTGGTAAAACGTCCATATTGCGTCTTCTAAAAAAACGAAAAATACCGCCAATATAAAATTAATTTCATTCAAGAACTTAACGACGATAACCCTGATCGCCGATTGGAATTTTGCGAAATCATGGCAAATAGATGCCAAGATAATCCTTTATTTATAAAAAAAACATTCTTTTTTCTGATGAAGCAACATTCGTCTTAAATGGAACAGTCAATAAACAGAACAGTAGATACTGGAGTACAGATACTCCACATTGGATGATGGAGGCCAATACTCAATATCCTGAGAAGATGAACGATAATTCTCAAATTATCGGACCATATTTCTTTGATGGTACATTAACTGGCGCGCGTTACTTGGATTTCTTGCAAAATTTCTTAGTTCCAGAGTTAAGAATTATTTTCCCAGATGGTGACACCCCAATGAAATTGATAGAAATATTTGGTTTCAGCAGGACGGAGCTACACCACATTTTTCATTGGAAGTAAGAGCCTCTCTGAATCAAGTTTTTCCCAATTGATGGGTCAGACGCTGTGAAATTGAGTGGCCTGCTCGTTCTCCCGATTTGACCACGCTTGACTATTTTTATGGGGTTACTTGAAATCGAAAGTTTACTGCAACAGACCAAATAACGTAGAAGATTTAAAAGACAGAATAAGGCAAGAAATTAATCAAATCACCCCGGAAACAATACAAAATGTTTTAGAAGAATTTCAGCAAAGCCTCCATTATTGTCAAGAAGCAACGGGCGCCCAGTTTGAACATTTGATTTAAACTGTTCTTCTGTTCTGTTTCATGTTCTATTCTTTACTTAGTAACATTAAAAATGTAATATTTTTCAATTAAAAAAATTATAGAAATTAAAAAAATCTTATGTTGCTGAATGGAGAATTAAAAACCCTTTCAAATGAGGTATCATACGCACCCTCGTTCCATTTAAGAATTTTAAATAAAAAAATGTCTTTCTAGAATTAAAAATTGACGTGTTTCTTTTAAATATATCTCATAAATTGTATATTACGTAGATAATGAATTTATCTGTTACTTATGGACCTCACTGTATATCCCAACAATAATAATACACACAATTTTTTGTGAACACACTCGTAGCGTTCTCTTCGTCCATTAGAATTCTTTTCCCCCTGCTCATTTGTCTGAATTCGAATTCAAAAAATAATAGCAATTGCTGTAATAAATAGGTATGTATTTACTTAAAGATAAGCCAACAACTGTTCTTCACACATACTCTCACAGTTAAATCCTGGGAGTTTTGGAAGTTGAATACGGTTTATTACTCAATTCTTATTTTCGTTAGATATCCTCAAAGGTGTGAAATTTAGAAGTTGACTATTTAGTAGATTGATAATATTTTTAAGCGAATGTTTTAATACACCAAATAAGATTTTGGGGATCGGACATAATTTTTGAAATAATGAAAATAAAAAGAGTTCAAAAAATCAAAAACTTTTACGAATTATAAAGAAGGTTTATTGTTAAAAAAACTCGAATAATTCGAAAAATCGAATCGAAATATTGTTAAAAAAATCGTCGCGATGCTCAGCTAAGTTTTCTATTAACATCGTTAGTAATTTATATTTTTTATTTGTGTCTTAAAAGGAAGAAGCTTTCTTTATTTTGTAAACTTTAGTTTAAGAAACTAAACTTAGCTTAGTTTAGTTTATTTGCCTTTAGGAAAGTAAATTGATATACTCTTTACAGAAATTATATTCATTTAACTAGCAGTATATATAAAAAAAAAGACAGATAGTGCACTCAACAATAAATAAGCCATAACTCTTTAAATATTCAAAATACAAAAATTTATTTACCGTTCACAAAAATTAAAGGTTTTTTTTTCTCTCTCAGTCGTTTCCGAGAAAAACTCACTTCCTATGATAAATCGATCACCTTGTACATAAATTAAATTCAAAAACTTAAACTGAACTATCCATCCTAAATACAAATTCCTCTACTGATTAAAAAATGCAATTTTAATAAAAAAAAAAAATTTTTCTAAACGGCTTCAAGATAACTTTGTGGTAGGATAAAAATTACTTTAATCTATGTTAAAATAAACGTGTTGCAATACGTTCAACGCTCAACATGTATATAATTCCTCAAGTTTCGAGAAAGCATACAATACACAATACACGGTCCTTTTATATGTGGTGTAACTTTTAATCGTATTTTCGCTAAATCAACAATATATCTATTAATTTCGTAAGGAAGTGCGTCTAGCTTAATTTTGTCTTAATAAAGTGAAATTCGAAACAGGGGCGTTCGAAAATTAATTACTTCTCCGTCGCGATCCTAAATAGACTGCGGGAAGTTATGTAGTTGAAATTCGAGACAGTTCAAACATAAATCCTATATATTGGATTTAACTCGACTTTAAACTGTTTAGACTGTTGTTGACTGTTAATAATTTGGTGAAAAGTATCAGGTACATTTGTTAGTACGTTTATTAATTTATTCGTAATTATTTACAACATGACTGTAATTATTGGAACTAACTGCCTTTTGTGTATTTAAGGAATAGTTTAGAAAAACTTGGATATTTACATCTACAAAAAAGTTTTTCTTGTTGGACCATATCACAGGTACCATTTTAATTATCTAATTATAGATGACGGATTTTCTTTTTGAAACTTCGAATAAATGAAAGAAAAAATGAAAATAAATAAAATAATTTGGGGTGTTATGGATTCGTTGAATTGACAGCTTTCGTTCTGTGTGAAATTCAAATTTCTTTGTCGGTTTTACATGTATGAATAATAAATTAATCATATGTCTCCAGAAATCTTGTGTTGAGGTTTATAATTTTTTGTTTTTAAATTCTTGTGGTTTCTTGTAAAACTTCTGTTTATTTTTTGTTGAGCTGGTATTTATTTTTTGATTTAATAATTTTGTGTGAAAAGCTTTTTATTTTTCCGAAATGGTAGACATGCATTTAATACTGGGAGAAACACGTGGCGACAGTCGCGCGTCAGTAGGATAGGACGCTATGCAGAAAAATACCACCATTACCACCACAATAATCGCCATTCTCGTAAAAAAAAAAAAACGTTTAATTTGGAATTTTAATAAAAAATTATTGATGCATGTATTAGAAATAACGGTGGTCATTTTGAAAATGACTTGATTAAATAATTTATTTTAATTAAATAATTATTATTTACTCTTTATTATTGAAGTTTTGTCATTTTTCTTATTTCTTCTGCTTGAAGTTCTGGTTTGTCTATCTATTAAAGCGTTTGAATAGTTTATCTATTCATTAAATATTCTACTATGGTTTTAATCTCAATTTAGTTGTTTGAATTTTTTTTTTAGTGGATTTTCTTAGGTATGTAGTGCAAACAAGATCAAATTTGAACAATTAATTTCGACATACTCTCTATTCTGCACATGTACCTGTATATTCATTAAATATTCTACTATGGTTTTATTCTCAGTTCAGTTGTTTGTATATTTTATAGTTTGGAAGTATACCTTTTCTATTGAGAATTAAATTGTGCATCACACTATCTGACCCAGATTTAAATACCTCTGTCGAAAAAGAAAAAATGAATAAAAAATGATATGTCATATTTGCCATTGCTCTCTATTGGGGGATCAAATTTTGCCCTCATGATATTATTTTGAGTATGTATTGTACTTCTGACCCAAATTGAGCGACGCCGAGACTCGGGTTTTCAAAATCAGAGTCTCGGCTATAATTGAAAATTTCCTCCTGATACCTGAAATTTACTTGTTGAAAACACGTTCCATTTGAGGGGCTGCGGTACTGTTAATAACGACCTTAGAGCCAAATAAAAAATATGGGTCTGTTTATTTTTGATCTAGTATCTATCATTAACTTTTAGTCCCTTTTTTGAATCATCCTTTATATATATTCTTAATGAGAACTCTATTTTTTAAGACGGAACTGGAACGAGCCCAATTTTTCATGTGCAGTAATGTAAATGTGGATGTAGGTCACATAAGGAAATTTTTTGAAAAATCGACATTAAAGTTAAGAAACATTTACGGATAAAAATAAAGGAAAATTCATGCCGATAAAAATAAAGGAAAATTCATGCCGTGAGTTTTCAGAAAACATTCAGAAAATCGTGTTAACTGCACTGCTTGGTTACAAATATTGCATTCATCGGCATTTCGAAATGAGCAGTGTACACGTTCTATATCAATTATGAAATTGGTGTTTCTGATATATGAACTTATAATCACTAGCGCATTCGCCATATTTGATAATGCAAAAATGTTAATTATTTTAATTGTCATTGTTCAATTAGACTTTCTTGGTCGTCTTGCGCGCTGTCAGAATGTCATCGGTTCAATATAGATTGAAATTTGTTAAGATTGAAATTATTTTTCTTAATATTTATGTTATATTTTTCTTATTTTTGAAAATGGACTGAAGAATATCTCACCTACAGATGCCAAATCAATTTTCTGGAATGTCATAACTCGTTTTTACACTCTGACTTCTCAAGTATTCCTCCAGGTCACCCCTACATGAGGGTACGTAGTTCGCCGTCTGGTCTTGAATTCATGTTCAAAGTTGACTGAAGCCATTGCGGACCGCCGGCGCCGGTTGAACGCCTAAAGTAAAATTATACCCCCAACCCATCTCCTTCATCGCTGTGCTGAGGGATTGTAAGAAGGTCTGTACGCGTGGGGTGACTCAAGAAGCCTTCTCAAGGATGCTCAAATCCTTTTTTAGTCCACCTTAAGTTCACCTGTCTCCTTTAAATTCTCGTTTGCCCCATCGTCCTCTTTTTTGACACCCTCAAAACAATTTTGGATGGGTAAAAATTCTTACAACGGAGCTCGTTTATGCGCGGGTATGCACACTCCCTTGTACTTGTGACTATCACGGCGAAATACACGAAAGAGATTTTTGGTACGCGTGACTAGGGTTCTTTGCGACTTTGCGAAGCATTTATGCTTCGCAAAGCATGTCGCGTAGCATGTCGCTCAGTTTTTGCGTAGACAATCTTCACATACACCCTGCCAAAGGTATTTTAAGTACTGCATACGGTTACAAATAATTGTTTTACTTCATTTTTTTTGGTGCTGATCTTCCGATGTAGTACACAAACGATGAACCACGTAGGTTTCTGGTCGCAGCGTGTTCGGTATCGTAAGCGAAAAACGTGTCATTCAGAATATCGCTACTTGCCCAAGCACAGAGAACAAACAACAGGGAGTAACGCTAACGATTTTTCTGTTTGCTCGTGGGGGCGAATGGTTGTAATAATTATTAAAATTCCCTGTGTGCGTCGTTGCTCTACTTCCCTCATTTACCTTTGAGGATATCGTGATGGCGAGACTGGCGTCCTGAACAGCCATGCATAATTTACGGAAAGCGAACACCGGAGAACGGCAACAAACACCTGGATAAACAGCGCTTGCGGGAGACAGAACAAACAAATAATACGACGAATAAAACATAAAATTATCGTGTAGTTAGTTTCAGAGTAAACATAGTTTTAGGACGCGTTTAGTGTCTATTCAACCGCCGTACGACGAACATTATCGCGGTTAACGAATTTAAGCGGTTTTACTTTTTTGGAGAGTATCATAATTCTATTGAGCTCAAAAAGTAATTTAGAAAAGGTGTTACATAAATTGATTTGATGCACCGTAGGTTCGCTGGTTTTGCAGCTTTTGCTTGAGTGAATGGATTTCGAATTTCTTTGACGATTTACACAGATGGAACATACAATATGCGCCTATTGATGTTAACAGATAGTAACATAGTGAGTAGGTGTGGTAATGGTTCATGATCTTATTTGGTAGTGGTTTCTGTAATTTGGTAATATTTGGCCACACTCTATGTAGAGAATTCTCGTGACAATTGGTTCGCTCACTTTTACAATTTGTTAAGATCAAGGAAATCTTTTGGAGTAAATACCACAGGAAGTGAACCTAGATTTTTTTGACGATAAGCATAATTCTTTCCTTATAAATTACCTATCAGGTGAGGTTTTATAGTAAAATCAAGTAAATAGACCAAGAAATATCTATTTTGCCTAACTTTATGAATTTATTTTGGAAGAATGTTTTTTTTATAATTATTACAATAACATTGTACAATACTAGTAGTTATCTGTTTTTGCTGAGATATGAAAGTGAGTTTTTATAATTCTGGCCATCTAAATTAGCCATTACAACGAATCTTGCTAACGAATCTTGAACGCTTGCCGCTTCTTTAAATTTCAAAATAGCGAATATTAAATGACAAAGTCGAAACACTCTTCGGTCACTGAAGGCAAAATTAGAAGATAATATAGTCGGATGCTTTTACCACTGAAGGCAATATCCACAGTAATAAAGCTAGGCTCACATTTGGATATCCAAAAAAAACGCACAGTAAATTTGGGGAATCTCATTATATCCAAGTGTAGGTGCGATTCCCATATATGTATGTATGTATGTCAGTGTCGTTATCATATGTTTGTCCTGGGATTTAGGTGGTAGAGCAATTTTCAAGTTGAAACGTGCCCCCATAGAAATAAATAAATTAACTATGTAGTGTGAAAGTAAACATATAATTTACCTATAATATTGATTTATAAGTAATTAAATAAATATTGTAGAAAATCCGCGATGGGTGTACTGATTTTTGTTTCAGTAAAACTGACTAAATTTCAGTATAACTGATGCTTGTTATATTTTGTGATATAAAAGACGCAATTCAGTACCATGGAATGCTATGAATATTATAAATGTATTTTGGTATCACTCATATTCTAAAAGGTATATACTTTTTTATTATTAGAGATTAGAATGCTTCACCTTTACAAAAGCTGATCCAAGTCCAGAAATGTCTAATGTATATCATATTACTTTATTCTTTGTAGTATGGCAAAATGTGAGTTCATTTTTTTCAATTTGGAAATAAATGACAAGAGGGGTCTTTTTCTCACAAATCCTTTATTTCTGACTTGCTACCGGTTTCGGTCACTAAATGACCATCTTCAGGCAACAAAAGTTACAATATTACTTTAGTGTTTATATTCCATCGTATGCATTTTAAGGTATTATTCATCTCGTAAGACGACGTAAGAAACGTTCGAACGCCTGGTCCGTATCTAGAAGGTTTAAGTGCTTTTTACCATTCTTCCTGTACAGTATTTCTTTCGGGATCCGAAACAATACCTAACCCATCTTTTATCACTGCTATTTCCAGACGGGGAAATCATATTCAAAATATAGTTGGAGTTTAAAAAGACTCTTAGAAGGCTGTGTGAAGTGTATCTTTATCTCACGCATGCGATTTCCATATCCGTTTCTTTAACAAAACATATCACTTGAACAATAATCCAGAGAGGACATGGGACTGAACACGTTGTTGCTCAAGCCAGAAGTATTACTAGAGCGACGCAGTTAGATATACGAATTCTCCTTACTCGAGATGGGGGATCACCTGATCTTACCCACGGAGATACCGCTCATAATAACCTCCACTACGTCCACACCCGAAACCACTAGAAGAGATTCGCGCTTCAGGGAAAATAAGAAATCTTCTAGCAAGAGCTCGGAGAGGAGTCATTCCGACAGTCGTAAGACTAGCGAAAGCAAGTCCCCAGAGAGCCAAAAGGAGGCGGAGTACATCCGCAAGAGCAGCTGCTACGGGAAAATCAGAAACGTTGGCGGCAGCCTCAAGTACGACATCGGCCGGAACCGATCGTTGTCGAATATGATGAGTTTTCCCATAAAATGGTCGAGCGTACGCATCAAAGGCACGGGATTTGAAGAGTCGCGCAAGAGTGTCGTCAAAATAGAACCCTGTAACGGCATACCCAATATGAATGTCGAATACCACAACTTGAGAAGTCCCACGAGCAGCAACAAGAAGAAAAACATAGGAAACGTAAGTTTTGTTTTTTGCTAATTGTCTGTTTTCCCGAAAGAAATGTGTCTTTATATTGTTTTTGTCTCGGGGAGTACCTTGTAGCGTGCTAGACTCACTTCTGTTTCCGATGCCAACAAATCGTTCCTTGATTTACCAATCACAGAAATTGAAATTGAATGTAAAATATGTAAAACATGTTTAGTACCACTGAAACAGTTATTCTGATTGCAATGATATTAATAGCATTTTTGTGTTGTGGTCTACATTTTTAGAATATACCTAATTATAATTTTGTGTTATTAAAATCGTTTTTTAAAAAGACTATCAAAGATAACCATCCAGAGTTTTATATGGTTATATTTAACACGTTTTTGAAAAAAAAAACACATTGTTTTGAGTGTTCCATTAGATACATCGGATTAATTGCCCCTGTCACGTATTTTTAACGATTTGTACAATTAATAATAATAATAATAATAATAAATAAATAAATCACACCACAAAAGTTGACATTCTCCCTCTAAGACTCATTACGACTGTGCAAGGGAGAATACAATGGAAAAAGACGTAGGACACACAACAAACCAAACCCGCGCGGATAATAGCTTGGAGTAATCATCTAACGGCGCTTTACCCACTGAGCTAGCCCGCGGTACTCTATCTAAAAAATACTCTATCTAAAAAATTTCAAAACAAAATACAGTGCCGTCATTTTTGTGTCATATACACCCATGAAATGGTGTCCCATTTTCGACGTTACTCAAAGGTATGTATCTTGGTTATTACAAGATACATAAATATGCCGTTTTCGCGATCCTTGGTTAGTATTTTGAGGAAAATTTACATATTTTTGATACCATTTCTTGTTTTTGAATTACAGCAAATTTTTGAAAAAATACAATACTTCCAATCCCCTCTGTGGATGTGGAAGTACTAGCCATTTCGAATTATTTTTTTAATATTTTTTCAAACGGGGCCACATACATCGTTTCGAATTCTAACTAGTTTTTGCTGTGATTAAGTGTTTTTCAATTATGGTCCAAACTTACATTTTTTAAATGGAATTGGAAAAAAAAATTTTTATTTTTCAAAAATAGATTATTTGATATATATATTTTCATAAATAAAAAATATAGCAGTTTAAAATTGGCAACGTGAAAAAAATTACATAGATTGCCATGAATGAACTAAACGCTAACGTCTTTATATTTTTAATCTGATCTGTCACCGACTACTTAACATATTCCCTATAACATAAACAAAATTTTACACATACCAGTTACTAATTATTTTAGTAATTGTAGTAATTATTTTACTTCATAGTAAATAAAACAATATTAACAATAACGAAATTTGTAAGAAACATTTAATTATTTTACACATTTAATTAGTGTATATGAGTCGTCTAGATTCAAACCGTGCAATATCCATTTTTTACGAAAAATGAGTTCGTGTTTACGTGTTCTCGTACAGAATATTCCGCTCTTTCATGCTGTGAAGTCTTATTGTTTCAAATCGTGCAATATCACGACTAAAATCAATGAAGTTCGGGGTTACATTTAAAACGTACATCTTCAACGTCAAGTTAGTTTCAAAATGTGCAATATCCACTTAGCCAATACGATGTTGGTATTTTAGTTACATGATGTGCACGATATTTTTGTACAATATTATTTTTATTACTATTATTAATATTTATTTTTTTGATATCAGTAAATATTCAATTCAACATTAAATCCAATAAAATATAAATTAATATTAACCTACTTTCTAAAACCAATTAGATACCCAATTAATTTCAAAATAGACAAATTCCAATATACAGTTGCAAACCGGGCAATATCCAAAATTAATTTCTTAATTAAAAGTGTAATTACAAATATGTTTGGTTGATTTGGTTTTTTTATTTTCATAGAATATCATGATAATTCACATTTCAAAGTTAAAATAATTTGAAACCTGTAACAACCTAAGAAATTAGTTTTTTAAATTTCCCATAGAATATTACTTGATGGAGTGCACACTTTGAATCTCATTCATTCATATATTGCTTATACATACTTCACATCGCCGAGAACTGCACATCTCGATCCTCACATCTCCAATGAAATGAAATTTCTATTGCTTCAATAAATATATTTGCAACAAATGGGAAGATCATTAAGATACCGCAAAAAAATTAGGTGAACTATTCTGCATGTCCGAGCACCTAAAAATGTATTTTCATATCAATCATGTGATCAATTGGACATTTAAAAAACGGCACAAACAGTGAGAAGTTTGGTTAGTTGTTGAGCTGTCAAACCAAAATTAGAAAATGGCTTAAAATTTAATTTTAATATCAACACATTAAAAATACCTTATTTTTCGTCACAACTCGTCTGTGAAATATTATTATGCAACTTTAAGAACTTAGACTCTAGGCGTTTGAAGTTCATTCGGCCTAGATTATCTATTCAACCTTAGAAACATCATGAATACCAAAAATTGAAGCAACCTTATCATTAGATATTATCTGAATCATCCAGATTCATATTATATGTTTATTGCGTTCTTAGTTAAAATCCTGATTTTTTTCTATATAACCTTCAACTTGCTATTTGAATAGGCAACGAAGTTTTGTAAAGTTATATATGTAGGTATATCAACGTCGCACTTAATTGCAAGGGTGACGTCAACTTTAAATAACAAAAATACGAGTAGGTACTCCATTTTCTACACTGCTACATAACTGTTTTATATCGCTCCAATTTGTACTGCTGCTGCTTCTAATATGCTAGAAAATATATTACTTTTTCGAAGATAGGACTTGCGTGTTTGACACATATCGTTAGTTTCTCCTAGTAAGTACATACTTGTAAACTGTGAGCGGTATAAATTAAGGAACATAATGATTACAATTAAGGAAATTCTTTTGTGTGTGTGCTCACGAAGGTAAAACCTATTTTTGTTTGTTTTCGTATAATGTGTCGTACTTGTATACTTTTTTTAATAGTAACCTTCCATTCATTTCACTATTTTGAATTATAGTAATGAAAAGCAAATTATGTTACAAAAACAACAAATATCTACGTTTTTGTTTCAAAACAATCTATCAAAATACGAGTAGTAAATGAAATGGGTATCAGATACCTAAATTTGACACTGTTTTTTTATTTATTGGATGTATTTATAAATACATTCCATACATAAATACATTATTTATTTTGAAAAAAAATTGTCTGTTATGAATGTGTTTCATAATTTAATCATATATTACACATATGTATTTATAAATTATAGGTTATTGAATTTATAAAAAAATAAAAATTTTAGTAAATGATAAGAAAACATGGTACCCACGACATATTTTAAGGAGAGCTTATTTAACTTGAATATAATTACGTAATACTGCAGTGGCGGCCGGTAGAATTTGACATGCTCGTATTTCCGTATTTTAGGGGGTGGTTTTAGACCTAAGAAGAAGGCTGTAATGGCAAAAAATCTTCAGGGAGAACCTTTTCTTCATTTTTTTTCCAAAAATGGCTAGATCTTGGAAATGGCTTGCAAAATATTGACAAATTTTTTTTTTCATAATCACCGAGTAAATACAATTTTTTTATACTTGTGATTTTTGCAAAATTCTTATTTTCCTTAAAGATAATCCAACTATTGTAAAATATCCAACTATTGTAAAATCTCAGAAGAAATGTTGTGATGAAATAAAAATTCAAATTTCCATTTCAAAAAGTTTTACACATCTCAAAATTTCGAAACAATCACAAGTATAAAAAAAATGTATTCACTCGGTGATTATGAAAAAACATATTCCGCAAATATTTTGCAAGCCGTTTCCAAGATCTGCCCGGAGGCAGCCATTTTTGGAAAAATAATTTCGCAAATTTTCCCTGCCATTACAGCAAGACTGCCCTTCTAAGTCCAGTAACCACCATCTAAACTATGGTGTGGGTCCTATGCCTCCTTACGAAAATACGAGCATGTCAAATTCCACCGACCGCCACTGTGTAATAGCAAAAAAAAACTTTAAAAGTAACTTAAAAAAAGTCTGCATCACCAGAAAATCTTGGAAATGGCTTTCAAAATATTTGTGAAAGGTATTTTTATTCTTGTCACTTTTTCGAAACTCTCAGATCTGTTAAAGTTAAGGGAATTCAAATTATTTACACTATCATTTCATTTCTGATATTTTATAACAGGTTTAAGTTATATTTAGTAAGTTTTTATACTTCACTTGATAGTGTAGATTTTCTGGTGAGCAAGCCGTTTTTCAAATTTCTTATTGCAAGAAATTTAAAAGAAATTCTACATATTTTCATAAGCAAATTGAAATAACTAGTTTACTATTTAATCCTATGGGTTTTAAGGATACTTGGAAGATTCAGATGTGTCTCGTGTGCCACTTCGTCACGCTCTCTATAATCCTCTTTTACCTCTCAATAACTCGAGTGGCTGACTATAAGTGTCCCTTCAGCTGCAATTTTTTCTAGTTTCCTCAAGATATTTGAGTAAATATCCTCAAGTTCGTAAGTTATACTGTTTTGAACTTTTCACCATCATTAACGTTAGCCCTAGTTTATAGAGTACACTGAAGGTGAACAGTTGGCTAAGGTCATACCCGTCGACGCTGAGAGGAATATTTTCTCTTCTGTGAATTATGGCCTGGAAAAGTGTATTATTCAGTTAGAAAAGTTTTTCTGCGGAAAGAAGTAAACAAATTTTCATTTTCATGAAATTACAATGTTGTTCAACGATAGGTATTTCAATTTAGGCATTCTATGCAATTTAGGTTTCTTTTGTTTTACATACTCCACTGTTATTTCGCATAGTTATCTTTGCAACAAATCCCGCAGTTTCCACGATCAATGAACTTTTTGATCAGGTTCAGATGCTTGATTACATAAAAATATCTATAGTTTAGAAAATTTACTTTTCTAAGGACTATATACAGGATAACCAAATAAATCCACTTTTTTTATTAATCAAGATGAAGTTTTTAAAATTTTCGATCTTATATTTGTAACATACAAGTATATAACTTTTGAATACCTATGTACCTATATACATATACAAGACATTTATATAACTTCTGGTGAATGCTGTATAGTCCAGTAGGATAGAATTATGTATTCTTGGAATGAGGGCGGTTTTAGATCCCCATGTATTTTTCCCGTAGAATACAAAGCGGGGTCCGTAGAGCAGCATCCGTGTGGAACATTGTTTAAATAAACAATTTGCGCATTTTCATATTTTCTCATATAACTTTTCTTATTTTCGGTAAGGTAACATTAAGAAATTTTTCCCTAATAAATTTAGAAAATTTTAAGCCTAACCGGAAGTCTCTAAGTGCGATTGTTAACTAACTAGCTTTATATTATTATTTTAATAATTAGCTTTATTGGCTAATAAAGCTGAAAAATGCTTATTTTTAATTATTTATTTATTCGAAAAGTTAAGCAATTATTAGGCTGAAATTTCTTGAAAGAGAATTTGTAACTAGAAAAACGACCACGAGATTTGTGACCTTTCAAGCCTAAGCCCATCAAAATCGTACTGCAAATAAAGAAATGGCAGTATTGTTAATTCAGGCTTCTCAAAAAAATTCGATCGGTAATTACTTGTTGTGTAAATTCGTTTGTTAACCGATCGAGCTGACATTTTCAGGGTAACTTCTAGTTACAAATAGTTACTCTTTCAAGAATTTCAGCCTGATAGTTTCTTAACTTTTCGAATAAATAAATAATTAAAAATAAGCACTTTTTCAGATTTATTAGCCAATTGTTAGTTAACAATTGCACTTAGAGACTTCTGGTTGGGATTAAAATTTTCTAAATTTAATAAGGAAACATTTTCTTAATGGTACCTTATATACCGAAAATGCACAGGAACGGAGTTATATGCGAAAATATGAAAATTTTCGCATTCGGATGCTGCTCTATGGACCCCGCTCATTGTATTCTATGGGAAAAAAATACATGGGTATCCGTATAAATCTGCCCTGCATGTGGCAAGAATACTTTTTGATGATTTTAGCTCCCTGCCTACTGGACTGCTAACGATGTTACGATTTCCAAATTGGTCACTCTATATATTATTACATATTAATATGTAAATAAGACTGTAAACACTTAATTTTTTTTTTAGTAGACAAAAAATATTTTTTTTTTGTAATAATTTATAAACATTATTAAACACCTACACATAGTAGACAAAAATATTTTTTTCTACGACAATTAGGACAAAATTAAGTTTAAGTGATTCTAGATAACACTAGATTTTTTAACATAATTCCATGTCACATTTAACTCGTCTAGTGGCCTTCAAACTCGATAATTTTGCTCAATTTTGAGATCGTATAGAAAGAAACGCCTTGAATATATGTTGTTCAAATTTTGTATTTGGAGTTTTGAGGAGTCTTGAGTAACGCTATAGATTCAGATTTTGAATAAAAAAATCGCTAAATAGTTGTATTGGACTTCGGGGGTATAAAAAAATCATAGCAGGCCATGGTGATGAATCTTAAAAGTGACGTAGGGTCAAAAGAAGCAGTTTTAGATACCCTTTTAAATAAATAAAAAATTAATCGATTATATTGAAAAATGTGGATTTTATGGATTTGTACATAAATACAAGTAGACACCCTGTATATAGGGTATCCTATTTGAAAATCATTGCTAGCATTTCCGATGAAACCGGCAGTTATATAAATGTTGTTTACATATGTCAAAAATTGGCATATGTTACCAATATCAGATGTAGAGGTTTTTAAAGATTTGCCTTAATAAACAAAGGAAAAAGAGCAACCCCTTTTCAGAACCTCAAAATACAACTACATTTTTCGTTATAGTTTTGGTTAATTCACATTTGCACAGTTTTATAAAACTGAAGATGACAACATGGTTGGTGAAATTCAAAGGTGTTAAATGATTGAGTACAAAAAGTGTTTCTCCTGTACTTATATTCGTAGTTTTGATTACGGAATTATTAGGTAATATTTTTTATTTATGCCTCTTTTTTTTTTTTTTGGGTAAATATACATGTAGTTGGTAAACAAGCACATATGCATGTATAGAAGACAGACGTATGCACCAACAAAAAATCAATCGCTAAAAATAAGCTACAATCCTATCTATCCCACCGTAAAAAGTCATTGTTTGTTTAAAGCCAACTTTCCCGGATTTTTCCTTTCGAGAAACGTCTTCGAGGGAAAGACCTCATCTTTGGGGACACGATCTGAGTTGCTCCACGGTTTCCCTTTTGTTGTGATTCCCGATAATACAGCCAACGGTGTCGAACGCTTTGAACTCAGCCGACAATCGATAAAAATCGTAAGGGCCTTTTCTGTTGTGCCTTATCCCCATTGCGTGGGGGAGACTGCTGGGAAGAAATATGGATCGATCTGGTTCTAAAGTAGGAATTCAAAGGTGTATTATGTACTATGTATCCTCTTTGTAATAATTCTCAACCGTCTGTGGTACCTCAGAAGAAATGCTTCCTATACAGAAGATTTTCCGCCCATATAAAACATGACGTTCTCAGGATATCCTTAGGGTATCTCAATAAAATGCGTAGTTACTGAGGATATTGGCAACAAATCATTTGAGGGCTTCTTAAAATTAAATCAAATATCCAGTAATTATATTGAATGTTGTAAAATAAACTGGCCCATAAAATAAAAAAAGGTCATTTTCCAAACCCCACCCATCCCCCGGCATGAAGCCCACCCCAAAAAATTTCATAATCAGTTCGAGTAATAAAGGAAAAAAATAAACGGGCCCCGTTATTCATAAGTTTTTTAAACTAGTAAAACTGAAACCACAGTTTCTGAATTGAGGCTATAACTGAATTTGAGGCTACAATGATAACAATCACATAACCAGGGAGATTTTTGGCCCCCAAAGTATTTTAATTTTTTAACCAGTTTTTGTAAAAGCGTCAATTTTCGGTTAGAATGTTCATAAAGACATTACCCACAGGTTTTTGGTCACCACTGTGATTTGCCTTATCAATTGCCTTACTATAATAAAAATGCAAAATGTCATGTCAGCGAACAAATTTTTTGTGTTGCGAAAAAAGGTCTTTATCGCTCTAGCGTAGGTCTTATCGTAGTGCCGTCTATAACTGAGAATGGGATAAAAATGCATTTTTCAAATGATGGAGTTTCCCCAATAGAATATACCAAACCGAAAGGTTGCGACTGCGATTGCGATTTTGAAAATTGATCCAGGCTGCCTTCTCTTTGCTTGTCATCGTCTCCATAAAATTGTTGTCTTTAAACATGTTTGTTTTGTTTTTAAAAGACCAAAAAACCATTCGAGTGCTGTGTCACGATTCTCTTCCAATCTCTATCTCTACTCGTTCTGTCCTCTGTGACTTTCCTGACGCAAAGTCGCAATCTCTCGATTTGGCATATTCTATTGGGGCAATTCCATCATTTGAAAAAATGCATTTTTGTCCCATTCTCAGTGACATACGGCACTATGATAAGACCTACGCTAGCATGAAATACATTTTTCTCAAGACAAAAAATTTGTTCACTGACATGACGTTTTACATTTTTATTATAATAAGGCAATTGATAAGGTAAATCACAGTGTTTACAGTTAAATCTCGACCAGGGGTTTCGTTTTAACTGACAAAAAACCTGTGGGTAACGTGTTTATGAACATTCTAACCGAAAATTGACGCTTTTATTAAAACTGGTTGATTTATGAGCATTTTTTTAGACGAGAACTCACAGTAAGGGGGTAATCAACCGATTTCTAATACTGACAGTGCAATTTCAGCGTCGGATTTCACTTTGGGGGCCCAAAAAGTCTCCCGGTTTTTTGCAATTATGGTGCAGTTTTTTTTTGAGGTTATGGTGCATTCAAGTGGCTGGAGGCCAATTTTAACTGTGGTTTCAGTTTCACCAGTCCAATGAACTTATGAATAGCTGGGCCCGTTGATTCTTCCTTTATTGAGCTCCATTACCGAAGACGGCTGATTTAGAGCCTTTTTTTGAGGTTAGGCAAAAACTGGAAGGTGATCGGCCAATTCTGACTACGGGATAGGGAATCAGCGGCAAAAAATACATGGATATACATGGGTGGGGTCTCTGAAAAATGGTGGTTTTTTTATAAAAAAAAGGAAAAAAACAAAGAAGAAAATGATCTTTTTTTTATTTTGTGTGCCGGTGATATCTTAAATGGATATGTTCCATATAAATATTATTAGTACCTTTATCTAAAACACGAAATCACAATTTGTCCCCATGTATCTAGTCCTACCTCTATAATAAGACACGAATCAGATGGTCATGAGTGTCATATTTAATGATCTGAAATTTTTGTTGTATAGTGAAAATATATTCGCATTCGTTTTGCCTGAATTTCAACACATTCTATTGTTATTATCAAAAATCTGCCAAATCTAATGTAGGTTAGTACAAAACTCATTAATACATTTTGAATTAAATTAAAAGGAATTACTGCATCGCATAACTTGTTACTTAAGTGTACTGATATAATCAAACTTGAAGCACTGGTTACTTAATCGTAGATTTGTAATTGCAGCAAATTAGGCATTATTATAGTTATAATTATTACATTATACAAGGTGAGATTTTTGTGCGTATGTGTACAGGTTTACTTTCCATAATTTGAGAAGTTATTGCGAGACTATTGTTGAATTTAAACAAAGTTCCCAACACAAAAGTTTTTCATAAGTATAGACTATCGCATAACTTTTTATTACATGATATAAGAGGAAACATATTGAACAATTAAATATCATAAGCCAACCAAGAACTGAACCAAACCTTCTAACGTTCTTGTTTTTCCTGGTCTACTCGTCAATGGTAGCTGTGATCCATTGTCGCTAACTATTTTTTAAACAATATTTTTAAATAAAATATGTCGCGACCTACTGAAGCAAACATAGAGGTTTTATATTTTATATTTTTGAAAAAGAGAAAATTCGTGGAATCAAAATATGCAAAAATGTACAAGATGTTTCATTTAAACAAACACAACTTACGTTTAGTTTCATGGTTTCCTATATTCAATTGTTTTTTTTTTCATAGCCTGTTATAAAAACTTATGCAAAAATCTATAACTTTTGTTTGAGAAACTGTTTTCTAATTTATTGAAGTGAAGAATTTTTTGTAAAATTATGGAAGGTTTTTATTTATTTAAAAAAAATATATATCAAGACCTGCTGAAGAAAACATAGACATATTATATATTTTTGAACGCATAATAATATGCAGGATGTTCTATTTAAAAAAAAAGCAAAACATGGATTCAGTTTTTGACGTTCAATTGTTTTATCTCATATCATATAAAATGTATGCAAAAATCTATAACTTTGAAGAACATTTTTCTAATTTCAATAATAAACTCGCAATAATTTGACAAATTATGGAAACTAACCCTGTACGTATTTCTACAAATGTGTCGATTAAATTTCTTATTTTGAATGAAACACCCTACATATTTTTGCAATTTTGAAAGAACACACAATAATTGTCAGATGACACACCCTGCATAACAATATATACTTAAACACAGCCGTTTCGCAGATGTCTGATGATATACAAAAAAATTGACAAACGTTAAGGTTCAGACCTCAACATCTGTCAATTATGACAGTAGATACTTTTTTTGGTGATAAGCTCCATTAAATTTTTGACTTGACGTAAGAAAATAAGAGGCTCAACTCTCTAATTAAAATAAATTCGAAAATGCAAATAATTTCACACATTGAATTTTAGTATATTTTATGAAACATCGACTATATAGATCAAATGCACACTACACATTCACCCTGTATGTTTGAAAAAACATGGAAATTGCAAAATGCAAGACAAATACAGAAATTATGTAAATTGGGATGGGTAGAAATCAGAGAAAAATTGGTTGCATTTTAACCCAGACAAACAAAAGAAAGAAATTATTCAAAAATGTAATAATGAAATAGTCTTATAACCCATAAATTCTTTTACTGCGACTAGTTTCGAAGCTATTACAGGTCCATCTGCATACAAGAGATATTTTTGAAATTGTTGCTTGACTTGTTGCCATGAGTAGTTTTTTGATAGTAAAATAGTTTTCAAACTAGTCTTGTTAAAAGAGGTACCATGTTAAAAGAGGTAACCTAATTGACAGATTCTGTCAATTAAGCACATACAAATCATAATTACACAACTCTATAAAAGAGCTACTATTTAAAAGTAATCTCCAATATTTTCTTTCAATTGAATGATATTAAGGATGAAGCAATGACTTTCCATATTTGCTAAAAAATGTGTTTCACACATTGATAAATCTCTACTGCGTTTGTTCTCCCCCAAGACAATGGCAAATTGAATTTCGTTGCTCTCGACGGCCATAACTCTCTACTACTTGGTGATGTCATGGCAACAATATATTTTATTACCAATATAATAAGATTTCGGTTTTCTTCCCTTTGTAGATTACGTGACAAATGATCCCTCTGTTCTTCGAATGCTGTTGACGATTCTCGACTGAAGTGGGATTCTAACTGTAGCTCCTATAACGAGATTTACCAATTTGCTTTTCTAGTTTATTAAAGTATTTTATAAAGATATTTAGGTTCTCCCCTCTGAATATCGGAATCAAACGATTTTTTCCCACCTACATGAATTTCGTCAAATGTTTAATACAATATCCGCTGCCATAACAATACAACACATATTTATTCCATTCGAAATATGTTTAAAAAAGATATATTTTTTAATTTCACTTTTTTTTCACACCTGGAACTGATCTTTCTAACTTAAGACTTTAAACTTAACTTTCATCTAATATAATTTATTCAAACTTAGCATATGTATCTACATAACTATTATATATGTATATGCACATCTGGTGTGTCTTAGAAAAAATTGCAAAAAATGAACACCTATTAAGTGCATTTGCAGTCCTTTCCCGAAATTTTAAGCACCGATGTCGCCACCTCGCTAGATTAAAGCTCCTCCTATATTATATTCACTAGTGCTTGAATGGACTTTGACAACGGAGTGCATCAGAAACCTGCGCACACGTGTTGCAACGAGAGACGTAAACTTGTATACATACATATTATGTACCTGCAGTATCTATCCGATTCCAAACTAGTTTTCAAATACCTAAACCAATTTCTTTTGATTTGGTTACATATTCAGTATAGGAGTATTATTGATGATAATACGATATTTTGGTCAGTGTTCTCGATCAAAAATACTATGTTGGAGTATAAACTTAAAAAAGTCTTACTACGCCATCTCAGCAGCCAGTGATTGGTATTATACTATTTCTAATGTAAATGTGAAGACATAAAAAAAAGCAAGGTTGTCAGATATATTTTCTAAAATTGCTAAGCTCACTATACAATTATACTTCATACTTCAGTAAACTGTTAGTCCGTGACGTTCTTAAAAAGCTAGTTTGGAAATATTTAAAAAAAAATCATAGATATAAATTTTATTAGTTAGCATTAAAATAAGGCGTTTAAAATTGCTAGAAAAAATAATTATCCGGCAATGCTTCGCCGGCAACGCTTCGCTGCCGGCGAAGAGTTGGCAACGGTTTGGCTGTTTCGTTCAACCAGTCCATTTAGCCAGCCAGCCGTCGGTGAGCCAGATCCATTTGCAGTAACCCATTAGAGTATTGTGCTATTGCATCCAATCCAATGCGTTAGATATTTATGTGGTCCATTGTGTTGTAAAATGTTTTAAGACGTCGTTAAGATGATGTATGACTTTTGGAATTCTTACTTATTTCCGCCACTGACGTGCATTTCAGGTAGGTTTATTAAAACAGACAATTTTTTCAGATTGTCTTGCTAAATGAGCATTATTTACAGAAAATTATATTACAAATATTAAGCGTTTTGTATGCAGGCTAATTTTAATCTCATACATGATTTAAATGAAAAAAATTATTTCACAATTTTCAAATTTATAAAAGATATATGCACGCCATTGGGCGGCGTTCAAAATAATTAAAAATATATGTCTTCACATTGAGTTTAGAAAGACTATACCAATATTGTCATTCAGCTTTGAATTTTTTTTTTTCATTCTTTTCATAGTTCCTTACTCCACGTGGTCCTTTTTATCAAACTCCACAGCCCCGATAGGGACTTTTTTATTACTAGCTTATGATCTTTCTTTCCCGAAGATTTAAACCTCATCTTATTAGACCGTCACATTGACAGAACATATGAACTGAGGTTACCTGTTCCTCCAACCAGAATCGAATCTGCCACCGAGACTCATATTTCATTTAGTCAGCAGTATCCTGTTCTTTAAATGTTAGCGATTTTCCTGCTCTTTAGACTTGAGCGAGCGTTTTTTTATAAACTAATTAACCTCTCTTTATCCTGGAAATGTTATCCAGAATTCCAGCGACTTAATATAAATGTCTTTATGCACTGTAACACCACGCAAAAAAAATACCAGTCTAGAATAGAAATCTAAACAGATAATCTTCGAACATAAACTCCATATCTATGTACAAAATACATGTGTAGAAGACTGGCATTTTTGTGACAACTAAAATACGGAACACGGCATGTTATTTTAATCGATTTTGTTCAACTTATCAACACACGTACTACTATAAAGTGAAAATGGTTTCTTTAAGTGCCTTTTTTAGTTTTAGATTTAAAGTAAAATAGTAGGGTGTCTATGTACCAAGTTAAACAATAATACTAAAATACTAAAGAAGAGTAAAATTGAATTACAAGTTGCAAGTTTGTGAGCTAAAAAATTATTGGGAGTTTCTAAATTCATCAGATTCATCCGATTCAAACTGATCCATTAAAAAACGTTCTATTTACTAAAAATATTTATAAATGAATCGCGACTGTGTACTAGAAGGAAAAAAATCCCCCCCTTTTCCCCCTTGGGGGGTTTTTTAAAAAAAACCCCCCCCAAAAATTTATTTTTTTATGATTTAATGGTGTGTGATGTTTGATGTAACGTTTGCAGATTTAAGCAACTTACAAAAAACCACCGCTTGTTTTGAAATTTCAATCATAATAAAAGAGTGTGACTCACAAATGAACTCCTTTTATTATGATTGAAAGTTACAAATGAAAACGACGTTTTATTGACGATTTTTTGGAGGTTGCGGAACCTTAGCACCAAGCGCCATTGGTATTCTAACTATTTTTCCTCATCTACAGGGCCTCATAAAGTTTTTTTTAGCAACAGAATTTCCGATCCATCTTTAATTCACCTATCAACGATGTCATACATCATTATTTCTGGTAGATTTTAAGCGGATTTAATACCGTCATATTTATTTAATTAATCCATTCATAGAAACACACTGTCAATTAAAAAACAAGACCATGCAAATTACGAGTACACTGATTGCAAACACTTTATTTTATTATAACTGCATCATGTCGTGCACTTTCCATTTCCACATACAGGTCTGAGCCAGAAGTAGTAGGACAAATGCAATAACAAAAAAAATAGACCGATAGAAAAATAGGCAGATAGACGAAATTCTTTAATACTCTTCAAAGTAGCACCCTTCCGCTTCGATATACTTATTATACCGTTTTTTCCACTCCTAAAACGCTTTGGCGAAGTCACTTTCTAGTATGCTCTTCAGGGCTGCCGTCGTAGCGTCTTGAACCGCCTTGATTGTCCCGAAATGATGTTCTTTTAGCGCTGTTTTCACTCGGGGAAGAGGAAAGAGTCAAGCGGAGCGACGTCAGGACTGTAGGGAGGTTGAGGCAACGTGGCAATGCCGTTTTTCGCCAGCAGCGACATTACCACCAGCGAGATGTGGCACGGCGCGTTGTCATGGTGAAGCGTCCATGTTGTTGCTGTGTGTCGCCCCGCGCGGGTTTTCCCCTGTTGCGATGTCTCGCCGCACGTGGTTCACTCTTTCAGCCCCTTGACCAAATCAAAGGTTTGGGTAGCCGTTTTTTTAAGTTTAACGCGTAACGCTGCGGTAATAATCAATAAAGAAAAAAAAATAAAGTTAAAATTAAGTATTAGGACTGTTGTGAGAGTAAGAAGTGTTTTGAATTCGGTGACATTTTTCCATCCCTAGTGGCTTCAAGTTATATGTCTAATTTAACATTATGGACAGGGTTGTTACTAGATAGAGCACAGTAGTAAGTAAACGATGGACAGTCGGCTGTGTCCTTTCAACAATTTTTTCAGCGTATGCGACTGAATAAAATATGAGGATATAACTACTGCTTTTAAAATAGGTAATGTCACATAGTCAACCTTCAAAGCTTATATGAAATGGAGATTTCATCAAATATTTTCCTAAATGGTTGATTTGTCTACACCTTGGAGGAACCGTTCGCGCACAGAAAATCAAGTTGTCACTACTACATTCGTGTCGGCATTAAGGTTATCAGACCTTGGTAGGATAAAGGATCATAGTCCTACATAATGTCTTAACTCACACAGTGACAAATATCCCGGAAAAAAACAAGACTGTTCCGGGGTAACCTGATGTGATAGGGCAAGCAGTGATTCTTAAGATGTACCTTTTTTTTCCCCCCCCCGCCCCCAAATACCTCGTGACAGGGGTCTAAAACGGACCCCCCCCTTCACCAAACCCCTTCCCCTCCATCCCCGTCGCGTGAAAATAATACCATCGTTAATAAGTACCTTAAAAATGTTAATATATTTTGTTGAATTACGAAATACTACTGTACTAATTTCTATTGGGCAGTACAGCCAGCATTGGCACAGTATCTGTCTTAGAAATCGTAGTAAAGTGGTTTATATTGTTACGAATTTCACTTCAAATTAATCACTTCTTCTTCTCGTCTTTCTTGTCTTCGTCCTCATCCTCACCTACGTCTTCTATCTTTGGCTTGTCGGGGTCCTCTTCCTCTTTCTTTTCCTCCTCGGCCTCGTCGTCGCTGAGTTCCTTGAAAAATTTTCTGTGGTTTGCAGGAAGTGTCGACCGCAAATTGTACTGATTTCGTTTTGTTAATAAAACAAATATTTTTATTTAAAAAAAAAAGTAACATTTTGGTGGCAGCGGTGGGATTTTGAAGAATTCGAAGAAAAGTTATATGGTGAACACGAGATCAACAAAATACGACGAAGAAACAACAATAATGGATGTGAGTGAAATATTAAAATTTTTGCAACAAGGGCGACAGGAGGATCGTGAGGAGGCAGAACGGCGACGACAAGAGGACTCTGAAGAGGCAGAGAGGCGTCACCAGGAAATTTGTGAGTCCCAGCAAGTAATAAACACCAGGCTGAATGCATTTTCTGGGAGGATTCATGGCGTGGAACAGCAGATTGACCAGGTAGGCATTAAAGTTAATCGAATTGAGAAAGTGGTTGAAGAGAACAAAGAAGAAATCGAGAGAAAATTAGAAGACACAAGACGGCAAGAACAAAAAAGAAATAATGGAAAAGATAGAAGGACTAGGCCACCAACTGCATCGTACTTCGATAGCCGATTCAAAAGATGATTCGATCTCACCAGGTACTCCCTTACAAAACTCAAGTCCTATGCATACGGAAAGGTCAGTACATAAAATGCTTAAGCCTCCTACGTATGATGGACAGTCATCATGGTCCATGTACCGTAGACAATTTGAGGCTGCTGCAAACGCGAACGGATGGACTTCCTAAGAAATGGCTACTTCGCTTGTCATATCTCTCAGAGGTCAGGCTTTAGAAATTTTACAGAGCATCCCACCGCTGTCACCAAAATGTTACGAATTTCTCCTTAAATGATTTACTCTTTCAATTCCAAACACGTTTATTACACTTTACAACTTGTTAGTCTTAACAGTATAACATCCAAAACATAACTAACTCTATCCTAGCAACAACACTGTTATTTATAGTTTTTACAATTTCTAGAAAATTCGTTCGACATCTAGAATATTTAATATGTCATTCCATACAATTCTTTACTAACAGCTAGTGTATAAACTAAATAGACTAAATATGTAAACTATAAAACTTAATAAATGGCAGCTGTCACAAATGTCTCTTTTACAAATGTCACAATATTTTTATATTACATCTTGTTTGTTAGCCCATAATATAAGTTCCTACACGGGGATAATTGTTAAATATTACAACAGAAGAAGTCAAATTATTCGAAAGAGATATCTTAGATAGCTATCTAGATTATCTATAGCTACCGAGATAGAGATACCTACCTTAAATGCTATAATAAAAAAGACTAAAAATGAGATAAATTAAATTAAAGGTACTACAAAGGTAGCCTTTTGCCAATGCTTCTATCAGCGCTTACGATTAAATCCTGAGCGAGTTGCTCTTAGGTTTAACTGCTTGATCAAAATATATTTTACTCTATGAGCGAGCACGAGATGTCCGAGTAGCGACGCAAATGCTCCTCAACGATTAAATTCTCTAACGATTGAATCCATATACCGAGTCGAAACCTTTAACTCTTATATAGTTTAACTCCTGGGAGCGAGCGACTACATGAGGATCTAAACCTCACGCAGCTCTTGTTGTTTCACTCTATAAAGGAGTAAAACCCGAAGAGCAGCAAGAGCGATGAGGTTTAATGGCCTGGGCACACAGAGCGCTATGTTCGCTACGTTCGCTATATGCAGTAAAAATAGTCCCCCTTGTTTTAAACGGTGGTGGCCATACAGACGTAAGACGCTACGCGCACTATGTTTGCGATGTTAGATGCGTAGCTGAGATGTATGATTTCTGGCTATATTTTTGCAACGTCGCCGAAGACGCGCGGGAACAGATGCATTTCACGTGTGCTGCAAGTACTGTTAAAGTAGTTCCTAACATATTATACCCACATTATGGAGCAATTAATTGTTTATTAATTGTTTTATTAAGTGATGTTATTCACCGAACTTTTTCATCTTTTTGTTGACATCGTGTATCCATAATCTTTTGCGTTTCTTCTTTTTACACAACGAAAACAGCAATACTGCTTCATCATCAGTACTATCACTCGCCCACGGCAACCGGCATGATAACATGTTTATGGGAAACTAAAAGTCTTGTACTTACTATTTTTTGGTGTGGCCATATTTCATAGCAAACAAAGCGGACAAAGCATACACATTGTTTATAGCGAACATAGCATAGCGCTCTGTGTGCCCAGGCCTTAACTCCTTGCTCGAGTTTAACTCTCTTATCGGCACCGAACATAAACTAGTTTATGTTCGGTGTTATCGGTAATTATAATATCGGAAATCGGAATATCGGAAAGGATTGACTAATCGCAAAAAATTAAAGAAAAAATTGGAAATGAAATAAAGTGTAAAGAATGAAGTTATAAAAAACTACGAATTGAAAAATACGAATAAATTTTTTAAAAAACCAAAATAGTTTATTAAACTTAAAAATTAAAAAATAAGTATTAAAAAAATAGTTAACTAAAACATATTGATAGGTAATGCAAGCATTACAGGGACGTCCCATTAGGTGGTGTACAGATCAATACCGTAAGGTGGGGTGAAATTGATATTTCGCATAAGCTAGATATTTAATTCAAATTACGCGCTTTAACTTTATCCAAGTAAATCATATCCATCCCAAAACCTTTTCTGGTATTTTTGGCGTAGTTTGCTTGTTAAGAGAACAAGGTAAGATTTTCTTATGATATTTTTTAATCACGTTGAATATTAAGACCAAAATTGTTGTTATTTTTACTCCGTTAAATTTGCTTTTTATTAAGTTCATTTATAAACCATCTTTGGTTGATATTTAATTCAAATTACGCGCTTTAACTTTATCCAAGTAAATTACATCCATCCCAAAACTTTCTGTGGTATTTCTGGCGTAGTTTGTTTGTTAAGAGAACACGGTAAGATTTTCTTATGATATTTTTTAATCAGGTTGAATATTAACACCAAAATTGTTGTTATTTTTACTCCGTTAAATTTGCTTTTTATTAAGTTCATTTATAAACAATCTTTGGTTGATATTTAATTCAAATTACGCGCTTTAACTTTATCCAAGTAAATTACATCCATCCCAAAACCTTCTGTGGTATTTCTGGCGTAGTTTGCTTGTTAAGAGAACAAGGTAAGATTTTCTTATGATATTTTTTAATCACGTTGAATATTAACACCAAAATTGTTGTTATTTTTACTCCGTTAAATTTGATTTTTATTAAGTTCATTTATAAACCATCTTTGGTTGATATTTGATATAAATGTTCTGTATAGTGTAGACATAATTTCAAATGATTGATGAAAAATTGTTTGGCAATAGCGAAAATATATTTTTTCGTCATTCACCCCCTTCCGAGCGCGTCAATAACCTCAACTTGAAGTTATTGAGGCGCTCATACATGAGGGTCTAAAAATTGAGGTTATGGGGTCATGAGGGTTCGACAGTTTGAGTTATGGGGTCACTTTTCCCACCCACCGTAACTTTAAAATCGATGTAAGTGGAAAGAGCAACTGCCACTAAATGACTAAAAACTTGTGAAGCATACTTGACTCTCATTTTTTAGAAATTATTTGGGTATAGGTAGGTGTTCATCGGTTACCTTTTCGGACAAGTCGGTATTCTTTAACTTTGTCATTATTGTAAAAAGTGACTAGGTAATCTTTTCTAAGGTAGAACACGTCATTTTACTAACTAGTAGTTTAAAGCACAAGTCACAAAATGTCAATAAATAACCAATAAAAAATATGTCCGCTTAAGCACAATAGTTTCTTATGAAGTCCATTATCCACTTATGAAGTCAGATATTTTATTAAGTAATCATAGTTCATACATTGTGAACATAAATATCAATAAACATAGGATCCGTCCGGTATAGCGAACTGCCCGCGGCTCTCGAATGAACTTCAGCTTTACGCTGAGACAGACGGTATGAGCGCGGCCGCCGACAACCGATGAGATCCGGGACGGGGCAAGGAGAGTGCATTAGTGGGTGGAGCTTAGAGTGGACTTTCTAGTTTTTTATGTTCGGTGTCCACAGTAAACACGCAGTAGCCACGCTTATAATGCGTAAATAACATGAGGAGTTAAACCCAGCCGCACTGCTCGAGGTTTAACTCCTGGAAGGATTTAATCGTACGATCGACTCGGCTGACTCGCTCGAGGAGTCAACCTCTTGCGTATCGCTCAGGTTTAACTCCCGAGGCGAGCTAAACGACGTAAGTATGTTCGAATCCCATCGCGATTAGATCGTATTCTCTGCAGAGCATATATCGCTCGCGATAGGAGTTATACCTATCGCCTCTCAAATGACTCGCTCTAGGATTTAATCTCAAAAGGAGCTAAACCTTTTACTCGTAAGCCCTGGCTTCTATAGATCATCCATCATAACACCAACTGGCGAGGTTCGATGCATCCATCATAAATTCACTGATGAATTGAGAAACATATTTAATGAAACATTATATTAATCAATCGTTGTAAAAAAGCAAAAAGAAGCCTAAGCGCAACACACGTAATCAGGTGGCTCAACTGGTGGATTTAGAAATACACTAATCAATACATTAAGTCATGACATATGTCAGTCATTCATTCAAAATATATAGTTGACTGTCATACATAATCTGTAGCATTTGGTTTTTTATGCGCAAGTTACACGATGAGAAGTGGATTTCATTAAAATCAAACTACCTATAAATGTATCGCTTGCCCGCCATATATCACCTTTAACAGTAATATGCGTCCACTTGCCAGGTTTGTTCGCGTGAGACTCGGTTATAAAAGGGCCATTCCCTCGCCAATAACATTTCCATTAGGCTTAATTCGTTGGGGCAGCCAGCATGCAAATTTTCCACTTCATACGTCGAAGCTAATATTTTTTTCAATCGGATTCAATTAAACGGAAAATATTGTCCTTTGTTGCTATAAAAAATTTTAAATAGCTCACGAAGCTACGCACGTGAGGCCATGGAACATTCTATGTCTTTATTATGAAAGAGGACCCAGAAAGAGGACCCCAGAGGCAAACCATCAAGACCCATGACGTTATGCGTCACCTACATGATGCTCGATAGAGTTTTTCCCTACCCCCAGATTTTGCCCCTTCAGGTTAGGCAAACCATCTTTACCAAGCGTGACGTGACGCAAAACCATGACGCAGATCGCAATATTTTCCAGGGGCAATCCCATAATAAAGACATAGAATGTATTAATGCTCGGGCCGGCGAACAGATGTAGTAACCGCGTGACGGGACGCAGATCGCAATATTTACCTATAATAAAGACATAGAATGTCAAAATGTAAATTTGTTATCCTTGGCGCTTCCATCAGTTAAAAATATCTCAGTAATAATTCACCTATTATTTTTAAGAAGTATATTTCGAAAATATCTAACTTCATTGTTTTTCACCAGTTTTGTCCCATTGACATTTTCCCACGTTATCTTAAGTACCTACATATTAGCCAAAAAAAATAAAAAACCAGAGATAATTAGAACAAGAATGATGTGGTACATATTTGCAAAATATTTTTAATCATACAGGGTGCTGCATTTCCTATAACCGCTACACAACTTTGTTATTTTAAATGGAATGCCTTATATATTTGTACATTTTTTTATTAACCATGCATTGTACCTAAAACCCGCAATTTTGGAGATATTCAACTGTTTTTGAAAAATGTCGTGATAACTGGGCTCTAAATATTTCTAAAAAGCTTGTAAACCAAAAAAGTTAAGAGACGTGCGTTATATTTGTCATGAATCACTCTTTCATTTTCATTGTTGCAAAATATTATACGTTATTATATGTCGCAAATAACAATTGTCAATAAATGTTCCAACAGCAATTACTTTTTTATTTCAAATGGAACCACTCACGTTAACTTATACCGTTGAATGCGAAATTAAATTAGCCTTTAACTGATATGAGGTTGTCCATATCTGTCTCCATCAGTTTTAGAGGAAAAATCAGTTATTTTCCAAAGTTCGTGAAGATAGAGATTTAAAAGAAGTAAGTAGGCTTTGACAATATTGTTTACTGTCAACACTGCACTATTACTGCATTTACTAACAACAATTATCACATAATAAGAACAAAACACAAACGAAAATAGTACAATAATAATAAAAATAAATTATGAAACATATATTGATAAATACAGTAAACTATTTTTTACATTCCAAGCTCAAGATTTCGTATGTTTTGATAAATACACGAACGAATTCCATTTGTAAGCGACCGTTCCACATTGGCTAGTATTTCTGGAGAAACTTCCCAAAAAGCTACTGTGATATATTGACACATATTTTTCCTAGTCGTTGGTGAAGTATTGTAAACTTTTTTATAAATTTTTATAAAAGGAAGTTACAATTTATAATATCTGGTGACCTTGGAGATATTTTGAGATCTCATCTAAAATTGTTTATGCTTATGTAATGTGTTTCTTTATTGTGCTTTTTATTATTCATCTTATTATTTATTTTTATTATAATTGTATTATTTTACTACAATTTTCGTATGCAAACGTAATCGTTTTATTACATTTCGTGTTCATTGATTACGTTTCGTGGCAAATGCTGTAAGTAATATTGTCAAAGCTACTTGCTTCTTTTAAATCTCTTTTTTCACGAACATGGTAAATAACCGACTTTTTCTTGAAAACTGAAGGAGATAGATATGGACAGCACATGTGCGCGATGGTACTTCTCTCTTCGATCTCTCTACGCTGCTAGAACGCACATTGTTAATCTATTAACAAGTGAGAAACAGATAACGTATGTAATTCAGAAGTTTTATCAGCTTCTGACATTTGTTATTTATATTATTACCTTGTTATGATAGTTGAAAATAATACATAAGAAATGCTTGTGATTCTGTTATTTTTTAATTTAAGCTTTAATTACTGTCGTCAAAATTTAAAGTAGAAAAAAAATATCTTTAGCTTACGAGTAGATGGTGTGCTGTAAAAGCTTTCGTGTTTGGTTTTTTCCTCCTGTAGGAACTCCGTGACCTGAACAATTGAGTTATCACTTATTAAATTAGCTTGTAACCAGGACTGGGTAACTCTATTTAAAGCTAACACCGACAGGCAGACAGGCAGATCCATTTAAATAATTCTACTTTTCTTTGTCTTTTCGTGTCTTGGAACATACAGGTATTACGGTAGATGGACGGTAAAATCGATTATCTTGAAAAGGAAGTACAGTGTGAAACAAAAGTTTGGAAATATAGGTGCCTAACACCGTTATGAACATTATTTTCTACAAAATTATGGGACCGGCCTATTTCCGATTTTAAATAATTTTATTCTCGAGTCAATATACAGTTTTATTTTTTTAATCAATTCATTTCTTAGATAGACAATAAAAACTGGATTCTTTTGAGTTCAGTGGTATTATGCAAGTAGGGTGTCTAAAGAAAATATGAGTTTTTTTTTTGCTTTCTTTAGATTTTTTATATTTTTGAGGTTTTACAATAAACAGTCCACACTAAAACGAATATTTCATTTCAGAATAAATATAAATTTATTCTTAATAAATTTATATTTAAAAATTATCAAATCGGTGCTCCCGTTTTTAACCTGAACAGGTTAGGCGCATGTTGAATTCTTTTAAGATTTCGTACAATATCCGGTATCGTACAATATATAAACATATTACATCATATATAAATAAAAATATGTTATATTTATGAAATATTTTACGTGTTTTGATGAAGTATTTTAAGAGTTGTCATTAAAAAAAAAAATAATGTTGGTATTCATCACAACCAAACGCGAAGACAAAATTTTTCACGGTGACACAAACATGGCAAATAGACTGATGAAAATCTTTTATTCAGGAGATTTTTTCATATACAAGATTATTAAAAAGTTATGGGCATTCTGCGTGAATGAGTGTTTCAAAAAAACCGACTATTTTTAAAATCTATTAATCAAGGGTGAATGATTAATTTCATTGATCAATAAAAAAATAGGGCTATATTACAAATGAATATTAAAATTTCATTATAAATTTTGTATATTATTAACAAATAATTTATTTTGAATCTTTATAATTTTTTTCCGTCATTTAAGAATGATTTATAATCACGAATAAAAATATGTATTCAATTTTATTTAATTTCTTGCTCTAACAATTTAAATGGAAAAGAAAAAATAATTCATAAATGACAAAATAAAATATTTTTATTCATGATTATGTCATTCTTAAAAGACGGATAAAATTATAAAGATTCAAAATAAGTTATTTGTTAATAATATACAAAATTTATAATGAAATTTTAATGTTCATTTGGAATATACCCGTATTTTTTATTATTGATCAATCAAATTAATCATTCACCCTTGATTAATAGAATTTTTTGATTTCCATTCTGTTAAAAAATTACAGATTTTTATTGTGAAGTTGATAATAGTGGATATTTAAGTGATATGAATCGATTTTGTTGCATTTATGTGTAAATAAGATTTTTATTTTAAACAGTTCATTTTTTGACGTTAATAGCTCCGAAACGGCTGGCCTCACGCAAATCTTCAATCAGACATTTTTTATAGAGCGTTCAATTTTCTACAAAAAACTATCTTGAGTATCACTGTCCGGCGATTCTTCCTTAAGTAATAAAATTCCAAATTTCAGAAAAAAAAATCCCATGTTACTTAAGTGGGAAATAGAAAATTGAGAATCGCCACTTCTAAATATTAATATTAAGGGCTCATATTTTAACAGGGTCATTTTCTAGGCATACTTTGAAGATTTTTCAATGTTCTCTGAGAAAAAAAAATAGTCAGTTTTTCTGAAACACTAGTGTATACCTATATTTATGTTATTTATCCATCTTTCTATCGTTATCCTCACGTAGAACAAAAGAGCAAAAGCTGGCTTGATCCCGATGTTCAGTACTCGTAGGGACTGCGAAAGCACGGCCTATCGATCCTTTTGGCTTGAAGAGTTTTCAGCAAGAAGTGTTAGAAAAGTTACTACAGGGATAACTGGCTTGTGGCGGCCAAGCGTTCATAGCGACGTCGGCTTTTGATCCTTCGATGTCGGCTCTTCCTATCATTTAAAGATGGATAACTATAGAAATTACCATAGAGCAACATCTACCCCATAATTAATTAAAATGTCCGAAGTCATTGGCGGTAATTCTTAGACGTAAACGAAGTACTGCAATATGGTTGGTAATGTGTTTGTTTTAGCAGGCACTATCCGGTAGTTTCCAGATTATCCAGAAGCAATCGTCTAGGGGTCGACAATACGTCGTGTACTCGCTGCGACTTGCTAATAGGTTTATTTTACCAGCATCACCAATTGTCAGAAATACACATTAGTGGTGTTTTAACAGCTCTTCCATTCCGGTATTGAATTGCTTGGAAACGATCAAAATAGGTTGTTGATTGTAGAAGGATTTCTGGTCACAGGCAGGCACATAAAGCATTAAAACCTTGAAGTAATCACGGGATCCATTACTTCCTGTTTAAATTATACAGGGTGTCTCGAAGTTAATGGAACACAGAGCAAGACTAGATTCCTTATATCAAAATAGTGCGATATAGCATAACTTACCTTACGATATAACTTACCTTTATTTTGTGTGTTTGTTTTACCATTTGTGGATAATAAAAAAAGTTACAGGGCGTTAAAGTTAAACTTTTGAATTCAAAATTCTTAAAAAATTTTGAAAGTTTTCACTCTGAAAATTTGAATTCGATGGTTTTCTGGGTCGATAAAAATGAATCCGTACTTAATTTTGATGTAGACGCCAGAGGCTGCTACAATATGTACTCTTGGTTAATAAAAATTGGTCATAATTTTTTTCTCAGTAGGTATGTATACGAGTTTTAATAGAAAAATATTATTCTCCTGTCTATTTTACACAATTAAGTTGTACTTATTTTAAGTCGATAAAGTTAACCTTTTTCGATTTAGTTACTCTTTTTCCATTGGATGCAATTTAATTTTTAAGATGAAAGTTTGTACCAGTCTCTTGCGAGAAGTTTAAATGTTTAAAGAAGTTTAAAATTCTAATAAAAATGTACACCATTTATTAGAATACACATTTTAAACTTTTTTTTCACGATACCTAATAAATATGTTTTATATTATTTACAATTTATAGTACAGAGTTAATTTAAGAAGAAATAAAATAATTGTTGGCATGGAAACTACAGTTAAAGATTATTATTAACAACATTAATTAATTACATTTAGTTGATGTAGTCAACTAAATTCCTAAATTCTCAACATAGCCCCCGTTTACATCAATATACATTTTTATTCGTTTGATAAACGATTGTCTAATATTATATAGTGTTTCTTTATTTCTTATTGAATTGCTAGCATTTAAAATTGCTTGCCACGGCTTATCCCGTGTGTTTATAGGGTCATTGTAAATATTTGATTTTGAAATACCCCAAAAACAGAAATTCAATACATTTAAATCTTTATCGGCCCTAAAACCATAATATAATAATTAATTAATAAATAGTATAATATTTGTGTAAAATAGATAAGATCAACCAAGAGTACATTTTGGAGCGCCCTCTAGCGGTTACAGCAAAAGTAGTTTTTTCTCGTCGCAGAAAACCACCGAATCCAAATTTTACAAGTACTTCTTTGAAAACTTTCTAAAAATTTAAGGAATTTAAAATTCAATATTTTAACTTTAACCCCCGTACCTTTTTTAGTATCCACAATGGATTAATGTAAGGTTTAGCTATATCGCACTATTTTGATGTAAAGAAGTCTTGCTCTGTGTCCTATTAATTTTGGGACATCCTGTGTATTAGCTCATAATAGAAACTGTATCCATTACTTAAGAAAAAAAAAACAATAAACGAAAATATGAGACCCAGTATCCACGATTTCTTATTTCAAAAGATTATACAAACGAGGATTTCTTAAACTTGTTTTAATGTAGTCGAAAACGATCCGAAAATGAAAACTATTTGATACTGTTTATCAAGATTTTATTTAATTTTACAAAAAAGTTTATATTTGAAAAAAATATATATCGACCAACACACAGTTCCACAAAATAATAGTGGTCGGTTCGACAACACTGGATAGTTTATAGTCCTTCTAAAGTAAATGTGAAGAGATCGATTCAATTCCTTTGATGGCTAACGCCGCCCAATGGCGTGCATACCTATATCATCATCATAATCATAACATAGTATAAAACAAAGTCGCTTCCCGCTGTCTGTCCCTACCTATGTATGCTTAGATCTTTAAAAGTACGCAACGGATTTTTATGCGGTTTTTTTTTAATAGATAGAGTGATTCAAGAGGAAGGTTTATATGTATAATACATGCATAATATAGTAGAGAAACACTGATAATTTTAGAGGTTTCTAATGTGATGTCGTAAATAAACACATTTTTTTGCGCTTACATTGCAAACGCTGGCTGAACCCTACGAGATAGATCAAAATAATTTACTACAGTATTGTACACCTTAAAAAGGTCTACAAAAAAGTCCGCGATGGTATATGTCTATCTCATAGGGATAACCCACAATAACCATTTTTTATATTTCCGTGAGAAGCCGGGGCGTGTCGCTAGTCTTTTATAAATTCAAAAATTGTGAAATATTTTTTTTCATTCAAATCAATATAGATTAAAATTAGTCTGCATACAAAACTCATAATATTTGTAATATGATTTTCTGTAAATTTAGCCAGACAATCTGAAAAAAATTGTCTGTTTTAATAAACCTAGCTGATATCAAACACAAACACTTCACTCGTTGTTAGCTGTTGGGTCGCTGTTGCCGGCTCTTCAAAATTTTCTATACTACTTAATTTACTATACTAAAAGTATAGTAATATACATAAAGTCGTTTCATATCTATGTATTTTTTTTTTAATATTTCCAAACTAGCTTTCTAAGAACGTCACGAACTAACAGTTTACTGAAGTATAAATATAACATTTGTATAGTGGGCTTAGCAATTTTAGAAAATATATCTGACAACCTTGCTTTTTTTTCATGTCTTCCCATTCACATTAGAAAAACTATACCGCTATGCATTTTAATCAGCTGAATCCAAATCCGAGAACAGAATTGTTCCATTAGATATTTTTTCCATAACCTTAAAAAACATTGTCCCCTAAAATCCTACCGCACTGGATCTACCTTCGGCCTACAGAAATAAGTATGATGGAGGATATCTTCCAATGTATTTTGACTCGCTGAATCCTAATCGGAAGTCAGAATGATCTCATCAGGTCTTAATATTTCCCTGACCCCAAACAAATCTTGAAATATATTTCTGAGGTCAGGGGTAAAAATATATGAGGATCTACAAGTTAGTGCCGTCAGACCGACAACTTTTAATTGTGTAGAGCTGTGTTATTACCCATATTTCCTTTTTTTAGATTTGTGCCAATATAGACAAACCTAATGTGTAATTTTTACGCGATGATCTAACGTCACCTTTTCGTTACAGGTGCTGTCGCTAGGAGCCGATGTCCTTCCAGAGTATAAGCTTCAAAATCCCAAAATTCACAACTACACCATCCTGCACTACTCCCCCTTCAAGGCGGTATGGGACTGGATCATCCTCATCCTCGTGATGTATACCGCTATATTCACCCCCTACGTGGCGGCCTTTCTGTTGGGGGAGCCCGATTTTAACAACAGGAAGAACAAGAAGTACAGCGAAGATCCTATCGTCATAATAGATCTAATCGGTAAGTGCGAAAAAAGAAGAATTACTGACTAAACGATCTTGAATAATTGTCTATCTCGAGCATCTTGACAAAAATATTTTGGCGAAGAAGCTATGATATTTTCATAACATGTATTTTATACAACCTCCATATATGTACTATGTATATCGAAAAGGCGCTATTTCCTCCTAATAGGCCGCTAATGAAATCAAACTTATCCTTCCTAAAATGGAAAGTTTTTATTTCCTTCTTTGCAAAAGATTCACTTTCAATGACACTACGTTGTACTCGACTCCCATTTCGTCACTTCACTTCCACTTTAGCGTAATCTGAAAATAATTAAAACCAACATTACATTTAAGTATCTACGCGAGCCCCTGTTTGTCAATCAAAACAGTGGAGTGTTAGGTATCGGATCATTACCGTTATCGGATTTTACTTGTGCCACTAATAACATCTATTAGAGTATCCGATTCTCATTTCACTTCCAGCGGCGTCGCCTGTTGTGTCCGATAGTGGGTTTAGCCATTCCGCTCGAATATACATTCGCGTTTTATTTATTTAATGTACGTACATTTTATTATTTCCATATCCACATAATGGAGTGGAAAAATAGTATTCATGAAAACATTGTAAGAAACTTTATTGGCTTGGTGGCCCTAAAATGTTCTGAAATGTTAATAACTAAGTTTAATCGAAAAAAATATATGTCTCTCTGTCTGTCTGCTGGTCTGCCTGTTTGTCTCTCAGTCTGTCTGTTAACCTTTCTTGTGTACACGATAACTCAAGAACGCGTTAACATATCAACTCCAAATTTCCATTCGAATTAATTATCCACTTCAAATTTGAGACATATATGTACAGTATAACAACATAACAGAGTCTACACATGTAAGTATAAACAAAAATTGTTAGCTCAATATGGCGGAGTGCTGAGGGGGTTGAAGGGGGGTAAGTATTTAAAATAGGTCAAATAAAATGCTTTAACCTAACCCAATAAAATTTGGGTGATGGTGTTATTTGTTGTACTATGGGAGGGGAGTGGGGGGAATTGTAAGTTAATTAAAGAAGATATTCATGGAACGTGTCGTTTTATAAGTTTTTGAGGTAGAAGAATCCAAACATATCATTCATGACACCCTAGTTACTACCTCTTTCAGGTGGTACTGGAGGTAGAAAATCAAAAGCACATAAAAGGTCAAATATGTCGAAGAAACTAAATTGGGCAGGGAAGTCAAAACGGTTCCCACTAAAAATTTCATGGAAGATGAATGAATAGGTGACAATATTGACAGTACAATAACAGGACACGGACAAGTAGTTAAGGAGGAAAGGAGGAAAAATAAATGGAGGTAAAGGAGGTCAACTGAGACAAGTATATCAACGAGAATGAAGGAGGGCAATAAGGTTTAAGAGGGCAAAGAGGACAAAAAGGTCAATATCAAGACGACTATCGCGTAATACGTAATCATAGTGACCTGAGACCGAATCTGTTGTGACTCGCCCGATTCACATCTCTGCTTTCCTAGTTCTTCTTGAACCCATTCTTGATTTCCTAGTTTAACGCCTCCACACAGTCACATACCAGATTTAAGGTAATCTGAATTGAGCTGATTGCTTTGAACGCTGCTTGGCTATAGAAGATAATGGAAATTGGTGGTATTTTTCGTTGTTCGGTCTTATTGCGATATCTTAGTATTATATTTCAATATTGTATGGCAGACTTCGACCTGAAATACAGCTACATTTTTTCATAGACTTAGCGAAATATTTGTATTAGATCTTATCCCATATTAGAGATGATACGAAAATATATAAAAGAATATTTTACAAAGGCTGTAGAAAACTGATTATAAAACTGCTTCATTTTAAAAATAGATAGGTATATACATAGATCCTGCCTATATGGAAGGATATATATTTTCTTAATTATCATAAAATATTGGTCAAATTGTGTTGGTGTCAAAAAAAGTATAATACCAGTATTGCGCCATAAATTGCCAAGTCAATATGCTCGGTTATATTGTTTATCAGTTACTTAAATAATAAGGCGAAATACTATATATGAAAGACTTACCAATAAATCGGAGACCATTCACAACTGTACTACTTCTTAGGTTGCGTACAACACAGAGAGGATATAATAATATAAGGTAAATTAAAGGTGAGGTTATTATCGCTGGTTATGTCACTATACGTTTTTTTTATATATATATATTAATCTATTCTTAACGAATAATGGCATGTGACTGAATAATCTGTAAAATTAAATTAACAGCGGCCTCTATTGAATAGCAGAAATTGACTATAGTGATTACAGGGTGCCGCTAACTTGTATTTTAAGGGATATGAGATTATTTTGAAATGATTGACTTGGGTCACCTAGATGGTTGTTCCAGTAAATCCACGTTATTTCGGTTAAAAGTTCTTTTTATTTAGAATTATTGGACCTTAAAATTGTATTCTTAAGTTCAATGTGTTCAATAACTGAGAAGGTCATGAGAACTCCAGAATGTTAGTGACTTAATCCAATAATGAAATGAAAGGTAAGAAGGTACATCGCATTTACAAAAAAAAAAAAACCTGAGCTGTAACGTTGTTATTAACACTTGTGTATATAATATAGCAGGGAAACGATTTTATTATCCGATGCCATCAATTTAAATTCAACTATAGAAAATTCTGGTATCGTCGCGAAGTTAGACAGTGCCAGAACTATTTTTCAATAATGTACAATTGCGGTATATGTCCACATTTTCTCAACATAGTCAGGGCCGGACGCAGGGATGTCGGAGCCCCGGGCAATGAAGAAAGTGGAGGCCCTTTCAATAAATAAATATCCATCGATAATTTTATATTTACATTTAAAAAACAAAAACCCACTATTAAGATACATACTATTTTTCGTAATTCCCTAAAAATCGTTATTACCTTCTGACGAGTGATGAGCTGGGAACAGTTGATAAGCTTACTATATCCCTTGTTTGGATATATTTCATTACTCATTACTTTCTTAAAAATTAAAATTTTTTATCGTTATTAAATTTTTGAATCCAAGGTTTGTGGTGGCCTTCAATATGTGGCCGCCGTGCATCCGGCCCTGACCATAGCCCTTGGCAACAAATTTTACTTCCGGAAATTCGTCTCCTTACATTCGATACGATATTTGAAATTATCGCTCGTGTAGCAAGAAATATCGCTCGTGTAGCATATCACTGGCAGTAATATTAGTTTCATACATTCTATTAAAAAGATTTTTTTAATAAAAACGAAATAATCCCTCCAAGGCGGTTAAATTGATGAATGCCAGTGTCTAGGGGGATCCGTGGGAATAGGCATGTTTTATCAAGCAAGGGTAAGTTAAAGACTTCCACGAAGGGATAACCACCCGTCCGGAGGGGTTGATACACCCTTTGCAACCCTGCTACCCCTTTCCGATATACCGGGTGACTGGTACCGCGACGTATTCCTTTGAAGAGGTGTTAGTAGAGACAATTTGCAGTCGACTGAACCACAATATGCATAATCCACTTGTTGATAGTTTTCGAGATATTTTAATATTTGTGTTTTCTTAGCAATGGACTACCTTTTTACTACTAATTGTAAAATAAAAAAAGGAGAATGTTTTTTGTATTTTTTTTGCCTCTACCGTTAATACACATAGTAGTTCATGTTATGTAACAAAAATTATGTTAAATAGTTTGATATGACAAAAATACAGCAGCTAAAACCTGCAACGGTTGTTAGAAACTTTAATCCAATTGTAGATTCACCAGGATTTATTTCAAAAATTTGTGAATACATTAAACGTACAAATTATTTTAAAAACTTCTCTGCTTGATCACCTTTCGAATAAGGTATACATTTTGAAGAAATTTCCTGTTACTTCCAGGAATAATAAAAAATTAATAGGTGCAGGACACAACTTAGTTCTCATAAAAAATTGGAAAAATAAATAAAAGTCCAATATTTATTTTACATTTTATTTGATCCAGTTTATAAGAGATGTTCGAAGTGACTACCTCTACTTCTTGTGCAAATACGAGGCCGTTTCCTCATTCCTGTTCTAGTAATTCTGTTGGAAAAATTATTTCGTAAAATTATTGCTGCTTCTTGTATCCTATGTATTAATTGTTCCCGAGTTGTAATCTCGGTGGCATACACGACTTCTTTCATGTGCCCTCACACTTAAAAATCCAGAGAGGTAAGGTCGGGGCTCCTAGCAGGCCATGGTATAGGCCCTCCTCTCCCAATCCACCTGTTAGAGAACCATTGATCTATAATTCTCTTATTGGCCGATAATAATGCGCAGGACATTCATGTTGTTACATAACATGAACTACTATGTGTATTGACGGTAGAGGCAAAAATAATTACAAAAAAATTTATCCTTTTTTTATTTTACAATTAGTAATAAAAGGTAGTCCATTTCTAAGAAAACACAAAAATTAAAATATCTCGAAAACTATCAACAAGGGGATTATGCATATTGTGGTTCAATCGACTGCAAATTGTCTCTACTAACACCTTTTCAAAGGAATACGTCGCGGTACCAGTCACCCGGTATAACTGCGTTATGCAAATTGTTAGCTTGCATACTAGCGATTTTAATGGAGACAAGGAAAAGGGTAATTGCAGCTCCGGAAGAAACCCTTCAGGAGAGTAAGAACCACCCCCTGCTAGATGAGAAATGTGTGGGTGGCGGGAGATATGGGAAAATTAATTTTCCTCGTTGTTACCCCGGAACGATCCCAGTGCACAAACGAGAATCGTGTTTAATTGCTTTGACCCTATCCTCCAAGGGAGTGAAAACTACCCCCAAACTCCCGAAAAGGATTCAGAAGCCTCTCAGGAGTAGAAACATGCACATTGAGAGGTTCAATGTTCAGAGGAGTTAAAGGAAATCCGCGGGCACCTCCACCTCGATTCAATGTTCGGATAGGTGTGAAAACCAACCCCCCTCGGGATGAAAAGGCAGGGCTGGAGGTAGGTGCTGAAAGGAAATGTTTCTACTGCGACACTCGCAGTAGAAACAAGGAACTGGGATTACTATCCCAGTGCACTAACGAGAACCCTGTTTAGTTACTTTGACCCCACCCCCCTCCAAGGGGATGACAACTACCTCTGGTTCAGAAAACTCTCTCTCCCTTCCCTTTCTCTCCTCTCAGCATTGAAACTCCCAAAGTGAATGTTTGTACTCCTAGGAGGCTTCTCGATCCTTTTCGGGAGTTTGGGGGTGGTTTTCACCCCCGTGGAGGATGGCGATCAAGGGAACTAAACACGATTCTAGTTATTGAACTGAGATCGTTCCGGGTTAACAACGAGGAAAATTTATCGTGTGGTCATCCCTTCGCGGAAATTTTTAATTTTCTCTTGCTTGATAAAACATGCCCATTCACACTTAACCCCGAAAATACTGACATTCGTTAGTTTATCCCCCCTTGGAGGGATTATATCGCCCCTACACAAAATTTAAGGGGTATACGATTTTTTTTAGAAACCGGCATCAGATTCAGCGCCGAAAACTACATAGGAGTAGGGGAAGGTGGGGGAATATCGCGCAGAGGGTAAAATCGCGCATCGGTGTGGCACAGAACTTGTAAATATTAACCACATTTAAGCAGTGTTGTCGTCTAGCGGACTAAGCTCAAACTGCGGAAAATACATCTATAAACCCATTCTTTCCGTGGTCGTCTTGTCATGTCGATGTAGGTAAACGGTACCATTTTCTTATTAATTTGTTTAGTGCTAAGAAGTGAAGCTACATTTACTGAAATTATATTAAACAGTTATCCCCAGTGGCAGTAAGTTGTGAATTGGCCTCTTTAGAGCATGTATAAATACAATTTGCCTTCTTGCTTTACTTTTCCAGGTTATAACATATTTTGTGTTGTGATGTAACAGTGGGGTTATTTCGCGCGTTAGAGATGGGGTAAAGTCACGCAAGGCAATTACCGCGCGATATTACCTCATTAAATTTACATATATATATAGTATATACCTCTTCTAAACACAATGAAATCTGTTGCCCAAGATTTCGCACCAGGGAGACGAATTTCGAGCACTATTTGTTGAAGCTGAAGTCGAAGTGGATTGTGATTCCTGTAACGCCAGAAGTTGGCAATTCTCAAGCTGTTCCAGGTTTACAAAACAAGGTAGTAGATAATGCAGTTACAACTCCCTTTTATGTGCCGATTTCTGAACTATCACCTATTCCAAAACGTCGTGTACCCAAAGGTACTAATAGAACCGGGAATAAGTGGCACCCTTCTCAAGTATTAACAAAAACGCCATTGAAAATTACTCTAGAAGAAAAGGAAAAACGTAACAAAAATAAAATTAGTCGAAAAGCAAAAAGAATAGAAGTCCAGAAGAAACTGAGGAATCAGATATTTAGTACGACAATCTCTGTGATGACGACGAACTTGATATAGTCGGTAGTACCGATGATGTATGCATTGAATGTGAACATGTAATTCGGACATTACAGTCAGAGTGTAGTGGATGGGACAGTGCAGATAATTATCATTGTGATGTGTATTTAAAAAAAGAGAAGTTACCGTTACGTTATTTAACGAAAATAATGATATTATTGGAGTGGCTACTGGAACCTTCGGCGTAGAAACAAAAAACTGGACGTTTTCCACGATACACCGAACTACTACTTTTCTCGACGCGCGTTTCGCCAACTAAGTTGGCATCTTCAGGAGAAGATTAAAACTAAAAGAAATGTTTTTTAGTTTTAATCTTTTCCTCGAAAACGTCCAGTTTTTTTAATAGTATTATTAATAATAATTTTGTAACCATTTTCCACATCTGTATATTTTCAGTTATGTTTAATTTTCATTTACTAAAGGTATTGTTCAGTTTTCTTTTTTAAACAAATATTTCTAATGGTGCACAGTTTGACCCTGTCCCATGCGCAGAATTCCCCCACAGGTTGGGTAAAATCGCGCATATTATACTATTTCTAAAATGTCATCTTGTACAGAATTAAGGATATATTATATAATAATTGTCTAGTGCTTTTACAGTATACTGTTTGATAAATCATTTGTCATGTTTGTGGAGTCTAACGACAATAAAATAGTGAAAAAAACTTAATATCTACGTTAGGTGCGCGATATTCCCCCACCTTCCCCTACTATGTATGTAGTCAGTCCCCCAAATCTTGACCTTATTTCTTTTTGGGGCTGTGTAATTTATAGTGTTTTCTTATTTCAATCAAAGTGACTTTTCTGACAGTATCAGTCCTTAGTTCATCACAAGCGACAACATTTGTGTTTTAAATGTTCCGCGTTATATACAGTATAAGCGGCAACTTAATGCGTACATAGCCGAATGAAGAGCAATTGATAATTTAACTTCTTTGTTAAGTACCTACATGTAAACATGAGGTGAGAACCAATCACCATCCAATCGCTAGCGCAGGCGTATGAAAGGCATCCGGTTTGTCGGTAGGGCTGTTTGAGTTAAAATTTGAAATACCATTTTATATTTTATTCTGGTCTAGTGCCTGATTAGAAAAGTGCGTTATTGCGAGCGTTTTGTAGAAGCACTACATACATTCATAAAAATTAAAATGGACATTTTTATCACATTGACGAAAGAGTTCAAATAATTAAATGGTATTTTGGTGGTCGGTCTGTAAGGGGGTATTAAAGCCATTTTTTAACGAAAAATTTCCCAATAGGTCCTCACCGACGACATCAACGATTAATCGGATCCTTAAAAAATTTCGAAAAACATGGTAGTGTTTCACTTAGATCCCACAGAAAAAATGCAGTTCCGGTAAATGACGAGGTCGAACAGAGGGACATAAATATTTTGGTTACTGTCAATGACAACCCAACATTGTCTGCCAAGGCAATGGCTGAAATTGTAGATTGTATATGTGTAAGCTAAAACACACACGCCAGTAAATCTCGTTCGAACAACTATTCGCATACTAATATAAAATATAAATTAACCAAACGACAACAAACGTCTAGTCCCCGAGCGCTGGCGCAGTTTGAATTTGACATGCGCAGATGCAGTTCTGCCTGCGATTCGCCGAAATTTTGTACGCCGAAGCCGAACCATTGGACCATTCGTTCTGCCTTATTTCGCTGTTGTCATATCAACATAATATTCCTATTAGATATTTTGATATTGTTTCACAGCTATTTAAAGTAATATTAACTGTTTAAAATTATTTCACAGTAGTTGGGTTGAAAAAAGATAACAGTAAACTTTATTATGCGCAACGCAGTCTGAAAATTAAATTGGCTTATATTAATTGATCGTACATCAATGCATTTGCAATGCATTGCAACTCTCTGAGCGTATTTGAGGTTAGGTGGAAGAGCGCCGAAATACGAATATTTCCCCGTAAAATCCAAAGACGAAAAAAAAACCTTTCCAACGATGATTGCACAAAACTGTTTTGTTTCCATAAAAACAAATGTTTTTATTGAAATCAAACCGAAGCATCACAATGTCTGATGGCGTGAAGTTTTTTTTTGTCCATACCAAGTCTCAGACGGAATATAATATTTTTCTCAGAAGACAACTTCCTTTAGCATTTCGAAAAAAACAAGGTGGTCATGTTAAAAAAATCATCAGTGTGCATAGAGATGTAACGCAAATAACAATATTTAACGCAACTTATCAGAATTTAAAAATACATAACGGCGTCGTCCGTGCTACTAATACGTCCTTTTGTCTGTTCCAGTGGACGTCACCTTCATAGTGGACATCCTGATAAACTTTCGCACCACCTACGTGAGCGGGAACGACGAAATCGTCTCGGATCCCGTCCGGATAGCGGTGCACTACCTGAAGGGCTGGTTCCTGATCGACCTGGTGGCTGCGGTGCCCTTCGACCTCCTCTTCTTCGGCACCGACACGGATGAGGTGAGTACGCGGCACTGCAACCGAAGTTGTGTCTAGTTCGTGGTGGCCTGGATGGATCTTGATATTTTACGCATGACCTTCTATCTCGCGTAGTAAAAACATCAGGATGGAGTCGAAAATTGATCGGTTTTGTTCAACTTCTACCCAGTTTAGCTCGGCCTAATCTAAGCTAACTTAACATATCCTAATTTAACCAAACATTTCAGACGCATACAATAATATTGAGTGATGATCTATTTCTTTCGTAAAGTAGCAAACTTTATATAAATGTGTGTATTTAATTAACTTTTTTTTTTAAAGTTGCCCAGAAACTTAATATTTTGTTATGTATTTTGCAAATTTTTTCGATTAACTATTATGTCAAATGTTTTTAATATCAACCCCCATGTTTAATTACAGATTTTGAAAAATTAAATTGTTATGAAATGAAAGAAATTTTTATGAAAATGAACCTCTTATGTACCGGGTGATTGACTAATCGATATACTATTGGTAGTTAAATCAAAATTTCATCATATTGTATGGTTCATAGACTTAATATATGGACTTATTATATTCTATTATCGGAGTATGATTTTGATCTACACACTTTGTGAGCATATTCAAGAACTATGCGGTGATGTATTGTAAAAAGACATTGTAAAAGACATTGTAAAAAGCCTCGTTTTTTTAACATTGACATCAGGTGTCTTCTTCTTATCACTGGTAGCAAAAACAAATCTTTTGACTTTTCCGAGCTACGATATCATTTAAATTGAAAATTGCGTTTGGTTTTGTCAGTAACCCCGCAAAATTTCAGAGAATGATGAAAATATAACCGTGGGTACCTACAACTTTAGTTGCAGAGTTAACAAGATGGAATTGGTCTAGTAATTTTAAATATAAAAACGCTATATTTTAATATCTGATAGAATTTCTGATAAACAGTGTGTAAAAATAGTTTGAAATAAATTTGATAACAAACAAAGCACAAATGGTTCTTGTTAACGTGTTGACTACAAAAGAAATAATTGATATTTTAATACGTTAGTTATGTTGATATTTTAATGCGTACGAGTTGAAGAAAACTTAAATTGAAGAAACTGAAGGGCCGATTACGATATTGTATATTTGCAATCGACCAGAGTGTGTGGAGATACTCTTTTAAATGTTTTAGCACATATTTGAGTGAAAATGGCGGAAATTGGGAAGATTTAATGGATTCAGTTTATTGTACTTATATTTGTTATCTATAATTAATATACTTTTTTGTTGTTTATTTTTTTAAAATTATTTTTTAAACCTACTGTTGTACCAAATGAAGATCTTTGTAGTGATGATTTTCGTAGTTTCCACTCAAAGGTACAAGTGTAGTGAATTGCCCTACTCATAAAATAAGAGTAGCTTTACTCTATAAAATTTCGCCAGAAAAATGTAGGGCTGCTATTTAAAAAAATATGATGATGTCATACCTGGATCACGGTAAGCATCATATTGATCCATTACCGTATCAAAAAGTGTAAAACAAAAAGAAAATTGACCTGTTCGAGAATTTCTTATGGAATCGTACATATAGTTGAAGATATTTTATTCCACACGTTTAAACACTGTAGAATAGCAATTTTGTTAGCTAGTTAATAGCTACTTATAAAGCTATTAAATCGACTCCATCCTGCGCTAGATATCTACGGTTATTTTTACTGCTATTTACAACATATTGCGGATGATCCGATTAGGCCACCCGAGCGCAATGACGTTTGGCGATAAATTTGGTGTTAAATGTTGCATTTTGATGAAATGTGAGAAAGTGAATGCTACGTGTTAGTCTTTTAACCTTCATTTCACTTGTCTTATTGTTGTTGTTTGACTTGAAGGAAACCCGTAGATTTAGGTGTCATTACGAGTCAATATGTCGAGGGATTCAAATATTTTGTATGCTTTAAAAAATACCGCGTTTCACTGTTCGAATCTCGTAAACGAATACAGGAAGAAGTAGGCCCTAAATTTGATCCTTAAAGTATTACACACGATTGTCACAAAATCGATAATTAATGATGAATGACAGTGGTCCTGGGTGTGATCCCTGAGGTATATATATATGTCAAACGAATTACTCATAATAAAGATGAACTTGGAACTTAAAGTTTATTTTTTTTATTTATTATATAACATAACATAATATTTTGTTTGACAAACGTATACAAGAAAAAATCAAGATCAGATCTTGAAAAATGTGAAACACAGTCCATTCAAACATACGATTAAATAAGTCGGTGTTAGAACTATTCTTTTGATACAAAACCAGACACTACATATCATATGTCGCCTTTCATGTAATTTTTAAATAGAGACCATAAACAAACGTAAATAGCCTCATAAAAATTGCATCCCCAACATAATTTAAATTTTAATGAATGGATGCTCCGTTTAACAATATTAACAGAGCCTTAAGATTTTAATTAGTCAAAAGCTTCTTATCACTACCAGAAAATGAACAAACAGGAAGTTTAAGTTTTAAGTGGAAGCGTTTTAAAGTTTTCGCTGTCTCTTAATTATTTTCGTTGCTTTAGAGATTTCCGTATGCACAAGATACTTGTAAAATTTAAATTTATCTACCGTCATTATTGACCTATTAACAACACGAGATATACGATAGATTCATAGATCGTGAATATGTAAAATCCTTTTTGTACAATACATCCTTTTTTGTACAGTACTTATTTTACATTATTTACTCGACATTACCGTTGCTATGCAGGATATTTCCGAAGGAAGTAGAATAAATTATACCAGTGAGTATAGAAGTGATAATAAGTCAAATTGAATTAAACATACGTACAGGGTTTGTCCGTAAAGTAATGTCAGTGAGCTCGAAAAATGGTTTTTATTGGTTCTATGGGTACAAATCTTTAGAAACATTCAAAATACATTCCTCCTGCGTCCACACATCGGTTCCAGCGGGTCTTCCACGCATCAAAAGCCGCACGATAGTCGTTTTCCGGAATCACCTGTAAAGCGTCGGTGCAAGCCTTCTGAATGTTTTTCACCGACCCAAAATGCTGTCCTTTCATTGGGGTTTTGAGGCGCGGAAACAGAAAAAAGTCTGGGGGGGGGGGGGGCACATCGGGGCTGTATGGAGGCTGGGGAACAACGGTGATGCCTGCCTTGACTAGGTAATCGGCCACAAGGAAGTAGGTGTGCGAAGGCGCATTGTCGTGGTAAAGTTTCCAGGATTTTGAGATGTCTGGGCGGACGCGATTCACCCTGCGTTTCAGCCGGTTCAGCACCTCGACGTAAAACTTTCCGGTTACGGTTGCCCCCTGCGAAACGAACTCATGATGGACCAATCCCCGACAATCAAAAAAGACAATCAGCATTGTCTTGATATTTGACCTGGACATCCTGGCCTTCTTGGTGCGAGGGGAGTTCGACGTGTGCCATTCCGCACTTTGCCTCTTCGTCTCCGGATCGTATTCAAAGACCCAACTTTCGTCCCCGGTAATGACGTCATCAAGGAAAGCGGGGTTGTCTTCGCAGGTGTCCAAAAGTTCTTGGCAGGTTTCGACGCGCCTCGCTTTTTGATCGTCCGTTAGCACTTTTGCCACGAGCTTCGCGCACACCTTCCTCATTCCTAAAGACTCCGACACAATTTCGTGAACAATGGTTTTCGTAATGTCTAATGTTTCGGAAATTAAACGGACACTTAGACGACGGTCAGTGTTCAACAAGTCACGCACACGTTTCATATTGTCGTCGGAACTGGAGGTTGATGGCCGTCCAGCGCGGTTCTCGTCGTTGACATCTTCCCGACCTTCTACGAACGCCTTGTGCCACCGGAAAATTTGCCTGTCCGAAAGACAATCGACGCTGAAAGCCTTCTTCAACATTGGAATGGTTTCCGCAGCACTCTTCTCCAGTTTCACACAAAACTTGATCGCCATCCGTTGCTCAAGCGAACGTTGCATTTTTTCTTGCACCGGGTCACTGTAACGACTCTCCAAGAACAAGTGATGCGACCGCTACAACGACCGGTAGCCAACTGACGCTTGTTGGATCTTGTTGTCAGATCCCCCCACCACAATCCCAGCACATGAAGCGCGGGCTGGCGCGTACAGTCTCGGGAAAAAAAATTCACTGACATTACTTTCCGGACAAACCCTGTATTTTAATCCAATATTGCACCCCTATTGAGATACAGGAACAATACAAATGCAAAATTAAATTATGTTCGTATTTGGTATGGATATTCTGGTAGTAGAAATTTGTATTTTTAGGTGAAAATATCAACATCTGGTTCATAGGGGACACCACAGTTAATAATGAGCATGGCCATTTTTCCCGAAACTTTGTTATCGTGTTGCGTCGGATTTTATTTTGAGAAATTTGGATAAACATGTTTGAAATACATTTTTTTTGAACAACGGTTTTCGAGATAAATGCATAATTATTTGACCACTACCATCCCCCTTACTTTGGACTATAAGCTTAATTTGTTTTAAATTTACGGGATACTGTGGATCAAACCTATGGACCAACGATATTATTTAGAATTCTTTATTTCCTTGAAAGCTTTTGTAATCTGAGTCTCTATAAGGCATGTGCAGTTCAATCAACTTATCTTCTTTTACTAGTATCATTTATGACACTGTATTAAAAAACGCCTGTATAATAAAAAATACATCTTGAAGAATTAAATGTTATTGACACACAATTCAAAATAAATTACCCTAAATTGTTATACTGGTTGTAAAACAGAATACTATTTCAAATTGATTAATAACAAAACAACTAACCTTACCTTAGATAAGGTAGTAATTTGTTAGATAACTATAATTTTATTGGCTCTATTTAATTTCCTCTATCATTTTGCGATCTTATCTTATCTTTTGTGTCTAAATTTTGTAAGTCATTTAACTGAACTAGACTCAACCTCACTGTTATTTCCTTTTTTTCAATTTGAATTCGAAGCAGCACATATTTTCTAGAGTTAATAAAAGTCTTAACTTCCAAAAGTTTAGGTCCTTGATTTAAAAATATATTCTCCCGATTCTAAACAATGACTTCCAAAGGCTTTTTATAAACGTGAAGTTTATTGCGACTTCGTTGTCCCAACTTTCTTCTGTTCTCCGGTATCTGACGATAAATTCTTCTTAGTTTATGACACTCAAATCTTGTTCTACGACCGCAATCTCTTTCCATAGATTTCTATAAAGCCGGAGGCGACAAAGTTAGACGGATCAAATATTCGGTTTCTAAAAAGCTAATTGACAAAGGGAAATTGAATATCCGGGTGTCAAGTCACAGAGGTGAAAACTGAAACGCTCATCACACCTTTCTTTTTACTTATCTTGCAATTTTTATGTTAGACAAGTTTCGTTAAGGAAATTGATTTTGTTTGTACATAACACTTAAAAAATCCGAAAGAAAACAACTGATGTTAATTAAAACAATTTTGGATCATCCAGTAAAGTAGTCAATTTTGGACTATCCAGTAAAACTGGTAAATATTTGGTAAATATATTTTGCAACGCTTATTTAGTACACGATTAATATGTTTTTTTTTTCATTTTTTGGACAATACATCTCGGTGTAAAACATTTTTAAATATTTTTAAAGAGGCTTAAGACAAAATTATTGCTGAGTGTTCTGAAAATCGACTAGCAACTGTAAAAATCGGAAACAGAAGTCAAATATTACTATTTATTTTTACTCATTTACAAATATTCTTTCAGGGATTCCTCTAATACCTAATATGTATGTACTTTCTCTAGAAAATTAGGTCAATTTACCGTACGTCCGAATTTTTTTAAAGCATACAGAATTGAATCAGTTGAGAATATCACCTCACCAGTCATGTTTTTGCAACATTAATGACATTGTTTTGCCGGACTTTTTTTATGAATAATAATTTTTTAAACGAATTTAATTCTTTTCTATAGTTGGGCTTGGATAAAGACGAGGTAGTCTATGATAGTTGGAATGCTTCTCTGCGATAAAAACTCAAAGCATCGGACAGTTTTTCATGGTTTATTGAACGACAAGTTTTATAAGTGCATTCATCAAGTATCATAAGTTTTAGAAGTAAGTTTTATAAGTTCATTCGAATCATTCATTTGGTTCATTTATTTTTTTGTGAAAAGCGTATAAATAGAAAAAAATTAGAATATAAAATGCCCCAAGAACAAAAAAAGGTAAGAGAAAAAAATCCACAAAAGGACTTGTCTGTATTTGATATTTATGTACTTTTCAAATAGTAACATCAATTAAAGGGAGCTGACATCAATTAAAGGGAGCCTAAAATAATTCAGACCCTCTGATGATAAAAATGCAGACAAGGTGATGCCTTAAAGATTCATTCATTCAAGAGAAATGAAAAATGTTGGGGACTGATATACAGTCCGATTACTGAAATCAGATGCCTACATATTACCTAGAAGGGACATAAATACTGTTACACTTTACATTTTATGCGATCAAATGAAAACTACAAGATATATTTTAATAAAAATTTACTGGGTTATTAACAAATGTATATGACATATAATGACATGATATTCAAAATGGCCACCTTTGGCCTTAACGTAGGACTTAAGCCGTACCGGCCACTCGTCATTGGCAGCACGTACCTCGTGCATTGGAAAATTGTCCACAGCTCGAGCCAGAGCCCTTTTCAGTGCTTCAATATTAGGGTATTGTTTGTGGCATACAATGTCTTCCAGAACATCCCACAACTTATAATCTAAGGGGTTTAAGTCGGGGCTTGCAGATGGCCAGTTTTCGGTGCTTATAAAATCTGGCATATTGACACTGATTGTGAGCCATGTCTAATAGCCGGCGCAGAATCTTGTTGGAAAGCCCACGGCTACTTTTCAAACAGAGTGCCGTTTAATGGTTTGACAACAAGACTCTGCGTCGGCTCATAAGGCAAAAAGTACCCAGACTTGGCTCAGTATCAATGTGCCAGATTTTATAAGCACTGAAAACTGGCCATTTGCAAGCCCCGACTTAAACCCCTTAGATTATAAGTCTGTGGGTTGTTCTGGAAGACATGGTATGCCACAAACGATACCCTAATGTTGAAGCACTGAAAAGGGCTCTGGCTCGAGCTGTGGCCAATTTTCCAATGTAAGGTGGCCATTTTGAATAATATCATGTCATTATATGTCATATACATTTGTTAATAACCCAGTAAATTTTTATTAAAATATATCTTGTAGTTTTCATTTTATCGCATAAAATGTGTGTAACAGTATTTGTCCCTACTAGGTACATATGTTATCTGCAGCAACTAACTAAACGTCACATATTTCAGAATGTATCTGGAAGTCGGGCATATTTATTTTGATGTCAGAACTAAGTAAGCACTACATTTTGTTGTAGATAAGACATGAATATTTGAGGAGAATTAATCCTCCACCTTTACTTTCACTTTATGTGTTTTTTTCGTCACTTAATTAATAGTATTGCTTTTCTTCAACAGTGTCACATCGTTCTCGTTAAAATTCGAATACCCAAACATTGACACTATTGTAGGCTTCTAGAATAGTAGATTTCTAGACTAGATATTTTCAGACATATACTTAAATACGTTTTCTACTCCTGGAGTGGGTACTGGAACCTTCGGCGTAGAAACAAAAAACTGGACGTTTTCCACGAAACACCGAACTACTACACTTTTCTCGACGCGCGTTTCGCCAACCAAGTTGGCATCTTCAGGAGAAGATTAAAACTCTGTTTAAAACAGTCTAAAACTGTTTTAATCTTCTCCTGAAGATGCCAACTTGGTTGGCGAAACGCGCGTCGAGAAAAGTGTGGTAGTTCGGTGTTTCGTGGAAAACGTCCAGTTTTTTTTTTTACGTTTTCTACTAATATACAAATAATATTTTTACACTTAACGTTCGCCTTTTGTTATCGATCACCAGAAAAACTTTAAAACTAGGTAGATTTTTAAAGGTTTTGATCTACTGATGATGCCAAGATGGCTGGCGAAACGTGTACGTTAAATGTAAAAATAGTGTTTCGCTGTTAGTGGAAAACATGTCGATGGTTTTGTTTCTACGTCTGTCCCACTTCACTACATATCTTGTGTACAACAATGGCCAGTATTAGTAAAATTTGAATAACTGAATTATGAATCACCACCATCACTTTCTAAGTAGTATACCTTGGAAGACTTTAAAATCGTTTTCCACACATCTACACCGCGTTTCGTCAACCATGTTGACATCATGAGGCGATGATTAGAGATTCATATTTTGTTTTGTAAAAAGTTGATATATAAAATAAGGAAAGGAAAAGAGAAAGGAAAGAAGAATACAACAAAATTCAATTTTTGGTTGTTGGAAAAATTTCTATGTACTTCCTTGGTTTTCCATTCAATTGAAAAATTGAAAAAAAACAGCTTTTCTGTTCTTTTCTTTAATACTAACTAATTTTACTTTATTATAAATTATTTATACAAACACATGAGGGTGGAAAAATGTAAGAATCGCATTTTTTATGGAATGTATTCACATTTATTGACAAAATAAACAAATTTTATATTATTAGACCCTTACTAAATATCTACTTTGAACCGAAATCTGGTACAAATAGTGTCTAGTCAGTTTTGAGACTATTAAGTACCTGGGGTATACGGCCACCCCATTAAAAATATACGTCTGACCAAAGCTTGTTGCCGCCTGAAAATAGACGCTTCGTCCCTTCGAATACTTTCACTTCACAGAAGCGTACACTTCCTAATCGCGTGGGGTATCTATATACCCCAGTAGTCCGCAGAGGATTAATATTAACGTTGCGATTCGGTGAACCTTTGTCCTTATTTATCAACCTTTTGTCCTTATTTATCAACCACATGCGTGTCGTAATGTCGTAGATCCATATGTTCTTCCAATCTAGTTAAAACCGACCTTTTTCATGAAAATATCTTTTGCCTAAAATATTCACAACGAATTTAATTAATTCTGAAATTCTGTATTTTATTTTTGATTCGCATAAAAGTTTTTGTAATTTACATACTTCCTGTGGTGTTTACCAAACTTTTGTCAACATCTTTGAAGGTTTTATCTAACCCGGAGGAAAATTTGAGCTTGTAAAATAAAACATTATAATTTCAGTTTGGAGCGACTTTCCGAAAAGTCGAGAAATTTCCTAAATATGTATCTTATTAAATCTCATTAATTTATGTGCCAGTTGGTCTGGGTAACACGGTAAACTCAAGGCTTTATCTTAAATTAATTTTCGCTTCCAAACCTCTTTTATTGGAATGGAAACTGATAAGCATTAAAGAAAATTATGCGAATCATCAAGTATGTAAAGAGCGTCCCAAAAGAAATGCAGGACATAACGTGAGAAAAATGGAATTTGTTGGAAAATATAAAGTAAAAGTGTTACATAATTCGTGGCTATACGGGTATATTGACAATAATTATGGTAAAGTAAAAAACAAATGTCCTCCGCGACTTATGTGACATAGGCAAATTCTTGACAAAATTCTAGATCTATACTTTGTACAAAATAAAAACCGATGCACGTCACCGATGACGCTATTAAATATGTGCCATGATACCACCACTCGATTATATTGAAATAAAAACCATAAAAAATTTCCGGCTAAGATTTCATTATTTTATATCTGAAAATAACAAAGTTACAGGAGTGAGCCCACTTTGAAGAATCACCCGATATATCCATAGAAAATTTAGTTTAGTAAAATTCGCGTATTCGTTGAAGAATCATTTGCTTAATTCTGAGTATTCAGTTCTGAAAACAAAACACCTTTTAGAATCGCTTCAATTACGATATTCGATTAACTTATATATTATACATTGAACGTGGCCGCCCGAATACAGGCTATTTTGCAATGTATTAGCAACCTGCCGCAAAATCCCCTCCGGCAGACTCGTAGAGATTCTCATACTTTCACGAAAAATGGGTAAATTCTTGAAGAAGAGCAACATATTCAAACAAAAAATTTGATGTGAACAAATAATCAGTAATTTTGCAATAATCCTGAAAAAAAAAACTTAATTCTGAAGATATAGCTATTAAAGACACAAAGCTATTTTGTATTTTTACAGATAACTCTCAAACGATAAGATCTAGAACCTAGACAACAAAAATAAACAAAAGTTGAATCGTATACCATTTTCTACTTAAAATATATATCCACATTTTCATTTCGACACTAGACATCGCGACGCCGATGTCAACTTTTGGTTTCCTTATTCACACCTTCACTTTTTGTTTTAGAAATCGACTTCTCTGAATCTTATTTTGGTCCAGGCTAGATAGTTTAATTTTTGAAGAGTCCTGAATAAGGTTTCTCGGCGCGATAATTAAGTAATAAATAGTAGAAATTGATTGTGTATGTTTTGGATAAAATCGGTATGTAGGAACCTTAGTAAAAAAAAAAACGATTAAAGTGCCGAAAACTGTTTTTTTGCGGATTAAGGGACGAAAAATAACTTTTTTCGTAAAACAAAAAATAGCACGTTGTAGCGCTTGAAAAAACGAAAAAAAATAAGTTTTTTGTGATCAAAATCGGTTCAGAAGTTTTTGCACAAAAAAATAAAAACCGATGAAAAATGCCCATTTTTTGAAATCGAATTACAAGGCTTCTTACTTGTCATTAAATTCCCTACAAATCCATTATTGTGACTTGTGGGAGAGGTTCATTCAATCGGCTGAAAAACACGATTGAAAATCGAGCGTCGCGTTGCCTCGAGCGTTCGGGTAAGCGAGTGAAGGGGAAGTGGACGCGTGTGGGGAAGCCTCTCCCGCCGCAGACGCGCTGACAGAAGTCTGCGGCGGGAGAGGCTTCCCCCACCAGGCGTCCACCCGCTTACTCGAGCGCTCGAAGCAACACCACGCTCGATTTTCAAACGCGTTTTTCAGCCGATTGAATGAACCTCTCCCACAAGTCACGATAATGGATTTGTAGGGAATTTAATGACGAGTAATTTAAGCCCAGGAAAATGTTTTACGACCATTTTTCGGCTTGTTCAAGCCGTTTTTCGAAAAGACCTTTTTTTAGTTTTTTTCGATTAATGAAAAAGTTATTATTATTTTTGCATGAAATTTTTACTGCAGATGGGCACGACCAAAAGCTACAATTTAAGCCGAAGCAGAAGTTTCTGCGACCATTAGAACCCTTGTAATTCGATTTCAAAAAATGGGCATTTTTCATCGGTTTTAATTTTTTTTGTGCAATAACTTCTGAACCGATTTTCACCAAAAAACTCGTTTTTTTTTTTGTTTTTTCAAGCGCTACACCGTGCTATTTTTTGTTTTACGAAAAAAGTTATTTTTCGTCCCTTAATCCGTAAAAAAAAACTGAGCACTTTTCTGCTATATTGCCTGGATTATTTAGGCAGAACGAAAAAACTTAATATTCGTACCTTCGACGCCAGGCATCTGCTCACTTTTCTGCCTGCTAGTTCAACAATAGGCGTGACGTTTGACATTAAAAGTTAGACTATAATACGAATATATACATAAAGGCAATGTTTTTGCAGTATGTATAAGTAAGATGCCGTTAAATCGATTTCTACATACTTACATTCTTATTTCTACATACATATATGAATATGTACCCATAAGGTAAACAAAATGAATTGTTAGAATGTAAATACCTACACAAACTTTAAGTCGTGAATAGAATGCCTCCGATGTTTTAATAGACATATGTTTGCAAGTTATTTCTAAAATTTGAAAAAACGTTTTTCAGTTAAGTTTTTCCTACATTTTTCTGAAACAAATGAAAAAAAAAACTATGGAAATCGAACCAAGACATCTAATGAGCCATCTAATGCACAGCTTAAAATGTGAAAAACCCATACATAATAAACAACCCTACACATAATAAAGCATTGTATACGTATATCATTGTACGCTATGATTGTTTTGTAACAACCTTTATTAATTGTTGATTATTAACAACCCCGTTTTTTTTCGTAAACCATCTGAGACTATAATTTGGCACGTATAAAAAGAAAGAAATAGCTCGCACATATTTTCCAGAAACGTACCAGTTTGATGGCATTGTTTAAAAGATCTAATTTGGAGTTTATTTTCTTAATACCATTTATTATTTCTATTTTTTGAATAATTATGACCTCCTACTTATGAGTTAAACTATTTCCTCATGACCATTTCCACAATAGGCCACATTTTTCAATGAAGTGCTGAAAAAGTTCATAAACAATAACAAAATACTCGTATTATATTTTTTGCTGATTTTTACCCAAAATTGAAGTAAAGAAAATGTAAGTAAACCTGGGATTCCGCTAACGACAACGCACTGTTCTGTAATTTTTATATGGCGTCATACAAACCTTTATAATTACTATGAATAGTTTTTAAAGCTGTTTCAATGGACACATCTTGAAATTTGATCTGACTCTCCTTAATAGTTGCAGTTTCGGCAGTATTGAATTGTAAAATAACAGCTTTTAATTGATGGAAGTGTCTGGTCAGTACATAACCATAGCCATGTATTTTTCAATCCACTTTAGTAAGTTACTGCATACAGTTGGTAGATAGTTATGTAACGTTGTAACGAGTTCTCAAGGGCATACCTTTTTTATTTTTATATTTCACAGTTTCACACTATTTATAATATGACGGCTACAATCGCGTTTATCCCTACAAAAAAAGTTTTTCCTTACAGACTCCACCAGCACGGTTGCGCCATCATAAAATATATCTTCGAAATCACCGTTCTATTTGTTAAGTTTGTCAGCAAATTGTAGTTTTTAGGTATTTGCACGTGCGACAGTTTATTATTCATGTAATGTAATACCGACCGCGCGCCGCTGTACGATTACCGATTACCTCACGATCGGCTATCCCTACTTATAAAATAAATTCCATTTTATCAGATACTCTGCAGGATTACTCATACTTTCATTCTACCTTAATTTAAGGTGCATAACAATTGGTGAAAATACAATTCATCTCTATAATTTATGATTTTCTTTCATACTATTGTAACTGTTAGTGTCACTAGCGCATTCACCAAATTACACTGCCACAAAAAAAGTTATATGGTAAGATATTATGGTTTCAGAAGTATTCTTCCCGCTGAACTCGAATCCGGTATCAGAATTGCACCACCTACAAGAACACCGACACACACAAAAAAATGGTGTCTGAAATGTACATGCGATATCCGCTGAGTACGAATCCGGTGTCAGAATTGCTCCATCATCCTTCAATCTTCGGCAAAATACTGAGGAATCTTTAGAAAAATGAAGAATTTTCCCTAATGAGCTGTACGTTATGTGTGATATATAGTCTCAAGTATTTTTGTCCACTAAACACGGATCCGGTATCAGAATTGCACCATCTTCAGTTTTTAGCAAAGTGCTGAAGACTCATTTTCAACCCCCCCCCCTGCCCCCGTAGAAAAATGGTATTTGGAAATAAGTCCTCTTCAACGATACTTTAAAAATTACAGTGGAAGCCTCTTATAAGACTCACGGATATAAGGTTCAGTCGCCTATAAGACTCAAAACCGCCAGAAAAAGTCCGGACGTATCCGAATACATTGAAAAAAACTCGGTTATGAGACTCACCACTTCGGATATAAGACTCAGTTTATGAAAAATACATAACTGAACTGATTATGTATGTTTGTATGTATGTATTTGAGTTACCTTTTTTTATACGTAAATAACACACTATTGTGTTGTATTATGTCTATTCACAGGTAAAATAAAGTTTGTGTATTTGTACATTCTACAATCTTGTTTTTCCCCTTCGCTTATAAGGTTCATCCCAAGGGCGTAGCCAGTATTTTTTCTTTGAGGGGGGGGTGGTCCAATGCAGATTAAACAAAAAAAGCAAAAAAAAAGGTCATTGGAGGCAACGGCAAGCGCAACCCCCCAATTATTTTGGTTTTGGCTACGCCCTTGGTTCATCCGCTTATAAGACTCACTTTTTGCTGGTCCCAAAGTGAGTTTACATAAGCATCGTCCACTGTATTTTGTTTTGGAAAGAAATGTTCGAAGTGTCGTGACGCCTGGCGTAGTGTAGTTTTCTTTCCTTTATACATGCCAAATTCTCCTCTTAGATAATGGAAACATAATTCTCCTAGCAGAATACAATTTGCTATAGCCGTTTTTGAATAAAATGTGGTGGTCAAGATAAAACAATCACCCTGTAATACAGGCGATGTTAGGGACCATGTAAATAAATTTACATCAAACTGACTTCACGACTCTCGATCCATTCGTTCTACCTTTATTAATTTATTTTTGTTTAGGCTTCACACAAATGTGTTTTATTTCTCTTTGCACTCTTCTTCTCGAACAGAGGTACTTCTGCCGACATTCTCCAAGGAAATCGATACCGAAATCCCTTAAGGCGAATAAACTTTTCTTAAATTCCGACAATCGTAAGTGAGTTACTCCCACATCCTTGCTCGAAATTTGCAGGATTTCACCAACCCTCTCAATTTACCCTTCTGAATAACATATTTAAATAGTCGAAATAAATATATCGAAAACTAGTGGATATAGAACAAAACTGTAAATTATCAAAATATTTCAGTTTATATTTCGCTACCTTCTAGGCTATTTAGAGTGGCTGCCTGCGTTATGGGTGGATGGCGGTGCACTAAAAATTACTATTTTTTTTCACCTCCGCGAACATATACATGGATGATTTTAGTTCAAATTGCACATATAGCAAGTTTAAACAAAAATAAAGTCAATATGTTTTTGCTCCTGGCTGTTAGTATGTAGTGTGAAAATTTATACAAGTACCTATGTCCTTAAAGTCTATAAATATGTAAATTGATTTTAAATAAGTATATGACGGTAAAATAAAACGTACTGTACGGATTAAATCCTCGCAAAAAGTTTATTAATTATAAAGATTCAAATTACGTGATATTCTACAAAGTGCTCTGAATAAGCCATCAAAAAGTTAAAGGCCAGTTTATTTAATATTAATGAAACTCGGAAAATTTGTAGAGGACCTAAATTTATGCAACACACATTTTTTATGGAAGCTCAATAGTCGCTGTAGAGGTGAAATGGGAAATTAAAGTTCTCTTTCGGACAGTATTACGGAATATCCTTGGAACGAATGAAGGTAGAACATATAAAAATATAAATAGATAAACATGTGTTATTTCACAGTAGTTTATTTCACAAAGCCTATACTGTACTAAACTTATACACTTTACTGTATAATCAATAGCCTTTTGCGAAGGTTTAAAAGCAATTTACATATTTATAGTCTTTCGGGACATGCTGTATACATTTTCACAACTACACATCTGATAGCTAGGAGCGAAAACACATCGATTTTATTTTTGTTTTACCTTGCTCTGTGCGCAATTTGAACTAAATTCACCGATGTATATGTTCACGGTGGTAAAAAAAAATACTTTTTATTTCACCCTCAACCCTCATTAAGCATGCTGTCTTTATTAAGCAGGCAGCCACGCCATACAGCTTGGAAAGTAAATTTCATGAAACGAAATATTTTGTCATATACACATTTGTTCTTCTCCACTGGTTTACGAGATATTCTGAAATAATTATTTTTAGGGGCGAACTTCAACTCCCCATTTAATTCCCTTAATGGCCTTATGGAATGCTATATAAAAATATGTGTCCCACAGTTTTAGGTCCTCTTTCATTTTACCAAGTTTAATCGCAATCGGCGATGGACACCTCGAATTGTTTCCTTGTTAATAAAATATTTTAATATATGTACATGAAAGAACTAAAATTACGTTACTTGGGGATACGAGGTGTGTAAATTACGTTATGAGACTGTTTTTTTTTATTTATTTTTTATTCGAATAGAATTACAATTCAGTATTGTCTCCTTCAAAATAACTTCCTTGGGAAGCCACACAACGCTGGAGTCGGTTCTTCCATTCCCCATAGCAGTGCTGAAACTCATATACTAGAATAGCCTTCAGCTGGTCAGTTACAGACGTTTGAATGTTTTTATGGTTCCAAATGACGTCTTTTCAGGTGATTTTTCAATCTCTGGGAAAGAAAAAAGTCACAAGGACTCAAGTCAGGCGACTAAGGCGGCTGAGGAACCACCGGAATGTTTTTAGCGGCTAAAAACTGGTTTACTGAAATGGTTGTGTGACAAAGCGCATTGTCGTGCCAGTTGTTTTTTTTGTTTGGTCTCACACGCATGACCCTTTTTCAATTAAAGTTTTTCAAGAACCTCTCTGTAAAAGTGTTGATTTACTGTTTGGCCTGGAGGCACAAACTCTTTGTGGACAATTCATGGCTATCAAAAGGGCAAATCAACATGCATTTGATCTTCGACTTATTCTTGCTTTTTTGGGTCTTGGAGAATTTGAAGTGTGCCATTCCATGCTCTGACGGTTGGTTTCCAAGTCGTACTCAAACACCCACGTGTCATCGCCAGTAATGACACGTTCCATAAAATGGGGATCATTTTCAATCTATTCCAAAAAGTCAACACATTTTTCTCTCCTGATGTCGTTTTGTTCCTGCGAAAGGTTTTTTGGAACCATTTTTGAGTAGATTTTTCGTCTCCAATTTGTTAATCAAAATGTCATGAACAGTGGTGTGATTCAAATTTAAGTCTTCCCCGACCATTCTTGTCGTCAACCGACGATCTGAACGCAGTTCCCGTATTCTATCGACATTTTCATCGGCTCTTGAAGATGAAGGCCTTCCGCTGCGTGGTTCATCTTGAATCGACTCTCTTTCTTCTGAGAATGCCTTAAATCACCGGAAAACCTGACCTCTTAAAAAAAACATTGTCTCCGTAGGCGTTTTTAAGTTTTGCAAAAGTATCAGTTGCGCTGTGTCCAAATCCAAAAAGAAGCAAAACCTGATAACTAGCCGTTGCTCAAAATTAATATCACTCATTTCCAGTCCCGTCTCCGCAGTGTTGCTAGAACGAGCGCTACGTTGCCAGTCTCATTACTTAATTTACACACCTCGTATATAGCGGCGGCTGGTAAAGTTTGAAGTACTCATAGGACTCATATCATATTTTAGGAGCGTTATACAGAGTGTCCACCTTTTTAAGTGAGATTGCATTAATAACATTTAAACCGTAAGAGATACGAGTTCAGTTAAATTAGTGAAACGTTTGACATTGTATGGTTTAAGAAGGTGATATATGATTTCCATCAGTTTCAGATCCAGAAAAAACAAAAGACATCCGGAAAAAACAAAATTTTACAAATAATTCGTACACAGTCTAGACAAAAATCATCAAATAAAAATTGTATTGTGTTATATCTTCTACTTAAAGTTTGTATACACTTTTCTACTTCAATTTTTATATAGAATTACGACGCTAGGCGTCGCGATGCACAACTTCTCCGTCCCCCCTCCCCGTCCCCCCGTCCCCGACCCAATAATCGTCGCTACGCTTAACGTCAAAGTGATATCGGCTACATTTTTGCAGTTATTTTTCTGTGTAAATTAGATGCCTTTAAATCGATTTCTGTAATAAAATATACCTATATGTTTCCATAAGGAAAAAAACGTTTAGGCGTCACGACTCTTCTCATCGAAATGATGAAGTGTAAATATACAACCTTTAATTAATTAAAGAAACAATAAAATTAAAATTTAAACAATAAAAAAATATCAGTCAACCAGTCAAGATTTTTTATCTGTATCTTATTGTTTGTGAGTTGTTAGTGATAATCTAAAAAAACTGCAGTAGTTATTCAGGATTTTTCTGAAACTACTTGAAATTCAGGAAATCTAAATGAATCATATTCCTGTGCCATAAAATTCACAATTCTTCTTTAATTTAATGGAATTATTTTTTTGGTTGTTTAGAAGGACCCTCAATGTAATACCATTGAAAAAGTGATAGTATAGTGAACACCCTATAGATACATGTATGAATTGTGCATTCTGATTTGAAACGAATGGTCTGAGGTTCTCAAAAATAGTGTTTTCCTACAACCCTAAAAAAGCATGATTGTCAACATGATGAGAACCTCCTGATAATGTCAACATGGTGGGCAAATATGAAACAAGTTTTATCTCTATTAAAATTTACTTTGTTTATTTTATTGATGAAGAACTTGTAGATTTTAACATCGACTTAACTCCGCCTTATCAAAACAACTTCATTTTTATTAGTACATAACTTACGGACTGCGGTTGTAATGATTTTTTTTAATGACTATCTCGGAAAAAGTTATGGTTCCAAATGAAGTTTGAAGAAAACAATCGATACGAAACTGGATACAGGTTATAAAAAACCCACTAGCATATTTATATCATTCATAAATGTATGTACATACATATATAGTTTATAATAATCTTCGTTGCTTGCTGAACCATGAAAAACTTTCCATGAAAAAAAATTAGGAAAACAATTATCAAATAAGCTTAACTAAAAACTAAGTTTAAAAACAAGTAACAATGAAATAACAGATATCTATGTTTATTATATAATACAGGTTTTTATTGCAGATTTTACGAGTTTTTTTTAATATTCTCACATATCTATTTGCTTGCTTTTTATTTACCTTTTTACGGTTGCCTTGCACGCTTCAGCTTCAATATATATGTGCTTTTTTCGGTAGTGTGTATTTGAAACGTTTGCATAGGTGTATTGTTCATGTTTTACCTTTTATATTCAAATATCATAGAGTTAATAATGTTTGTTATTTTTGTGTGTTTTATACTGGCCCGAAGTGTGAAGGTAACTTCAATGGGGCCAGTTCAGGTTAACTATCTGGACATTCCATTTTATGTTACTTTTTGTAGTAGTACCTTAGTAATTACTTAGTAGTACCCTCGGTAGTACCTTAGTAAGTATTTTTCCTTATACCCAATTATAAATTAAACACATACCTGAATGGGAAGAACCAACAACTATACTTTGGCTGGCGGCGAATATACAGTGCGTGCCAAAAGTTCCAGGACGGCTGGATAATTCGAGAAATACGCATCCTAGAGAAAAATGACCTTCATAAAAGTTGTAAGATTTTTCCTTGGCAATCCAGTGGTGAGCTTTGATTTGACTTTGACCATGATCTTGAAGGTTATGTCAAGGTCAAGTACGTTTTATCAAATAGGACCCCCTGTTTTTGATACCGGGAACGAAAAGAGTGGAAAATTTCACAATCGATTGTGACCTTGACTAACTCCTGGGATTAAACCTTCAAGGCTATTGCAAAGTCAAATACAATTGAGGCGTTGAAGCTTGATAAATACGCATACTGGAAAAAGTTGACCAAAGTAAACACCTATCTAACCATCTAAGGCAAGACTCTTTACTTTCCAGCCAGTGAAGTCAAGACTTTTTACTGTCTAGCGGGCTAAGGCAAGACTCGTCCAAACAGTCTTAATTATTACAATAAATCAGTAAAGTGATCAAACTGTGCTCCGTTAACCTCTTGACAGTAAACCAATCAATTATAAAACCTGTTGATTGCATTCATGAAATACTCAGCTGGGATGACATCGCATTCGTCTAGTATGCGTTGCCGTAATTGTTGTAAATTTTGTGGCTTAGTTTTGTACACCCTACCTTTGAGATAACCCCACAAAAAATAATCAAGTGGACTTAGATCGGGCGATCTGGCTGGCCCTCGATATACCCTCTCAACTTTCATGATGCGTATTTATCAAGCGTCAATGCCTCAATTGTATTTGACCTTGGAATAGCGCTGAAGGTCAAATCCTAAGAGTTAGTCAAGGTTATAATCAAAAAGAGGGGGTCCTATTTGATAAAACAGACTTGATCTTGAGATAACCTTCAAGGTCATGGTCAAGGTCACATATAAGGTCACCATTGTATTGCCAGGGGAAAATCTTACAACTTTAATGAAGGTCATTTTTCTTGAGAAGGCGTATTTCTCGACTTATCCAGCCGTCCCGGAACTTTTGACACGCAGTGTATATAGTAATTCCGTGAACATCGCGTTCTAGAGGAAGGTCCAGACTTTTTTTGTTGAGATAAGTTAACAATGTTGTTGCCACTCATAATTGAAATAATTAATAGTTTTCTACTATCTGTGTTAAATATCAAACGTTTCTAACATAGTGAAACGTAATATAACAAAACAGTAACCAACCAGATAGTTAGAAGACACTCATCATGCATTGTTTTCTCTATATTTGTTTGCCGGACCAAGTATAGCTAAATTCACGATTATTTTAAATCAGGGTTAGGTTTCAAAATCTGAAAAAAATCTACTTTTATGCCGCCCATTTTATATTTTTTTTACTGTTTTGGGGTTGGATTATATAGAGACATCCAAAAAAACGTCATCAACTCTGGCTATGAACGAGAGAGATGGAAATAGCGGTCATGTCTAAACTTTTCGGTTATGTCCAACTTTTGACAAGTGACTGTGACAATTTGTAAAATAAACAATGGCTGTCATATGATGTGACAGTCTTGACAAGTAAATAAGGTTATATATTCGATTAAGAATAGAAATACGTCTTTTTTTTCTCGGCCAACTTTGATGACGTTTTTTTTTTTGGATGTCTATATTATATTTAAGGTTGTTTATGGCCTCAAGCCATATTACCATAAAAATAAATTAAAACAAAGTGTGAACTGGGAAATTAATAGAAAAAGCATATTATACAATATAAGGTGGTGAAGCATGAAATAGATGTTATCTGACATAGAAATGTAGGTAATAATTTGAAAATGGAAATTACAAAATAATCAATAACATTAGGATCTGATTCTTGTGCACAATTTTTTGTTGTGAATATTGATTTAACAAATATTTTAGTTTAGTATGTCGTAATTTCTCTCAAATTAAGTTTTATTTTCAATGTACAATACTTATAATAGAGTACTTACTAATTTTGTATTTAGTAATGATTGCCAAAATGTTGGGTCTTCCATCCAACCTATTTAATTCAGGTAGGTTGATGTAAAAGTTCGTAGCTTTTTTTAATCAAAATTCGTTGTCGTTCGAATTTGGATGTGCATGGACATTAGTGCGTATGAGATAGAGGTATCATCATTTGTGAACCTTTGGGCAATGCTTTCGAAAGATTAGAACTTTGTTTCACACGCGCTTACGTCCACGTACATCCAAATTCGAACGACAAAGGAACGCACCAACGGCTGACTCACCGGTACTCAACAACAATGTGTTAATTAGTAGTATATTCTACGTTACTGTTGACTACCACACGCTGGTAATCTGTTTACTCCGCACCTAAAATGGTTGAGTTGTTCGAAAGTGAAAACATCATCCAATCAATTTCAAGAGCAGCCTCGTAGTTAAAGGAGATTCCTTTTGTGAATCTGTGGATGGTCTGAAAAGATGAAAATCAGATGAAATTTAATATAAGGTGGAAGTGGAATAACCTCCCAAAAGAGTTTTAAATTAGCTATAGTTTAGTTATTTGTATTGGGCATTATCCTGTTTCAAACGTACTTGCTCCATCCGTTTCTGTTGTACAGTGAATTTAAACATCTCAGTTGTTAGCAGTAAATGTCAGCCGTGACAGATACTTTGTAGGAAGAAATTGGTGGTCGGCAACCCCTTGCTTTACCAGAGACATAACATTACCTTGTGAATAGATAGACATCAAGTTTGACACGGGGACAGGACTAAGCCACTCCTTTCTCTTCATAATGTTAATTTGTCACTATTTTTCCCTCTATTCACAACATAAGACAGAAATTGATGTTGCTGGTATACAAAATGATTATGATCGAGCCAAGAACTTCAAATGATTACATACATTTAATTTTTCTACTCCACATTCTACTCCAACATATGTCGTAACTATTATAAATATTCGTTGTTTTCTTCATCATTTTGGGTCTCCATTTTCTTTAGCTAATATTTAACTTTTTTTTAAATTTTGAATTGTAGAGCTATTCTATTAAAATAAAGGATAACATAAAAATTAAACTGCTGAAACGTTTGCATTTACTTATTTTACCAGTCCATATTTCCAAAGATAGAGTAATTTCTAAGTTTCCATTTTTATTAATGCAAATAACGATGTGGATATCCATGTAAATTCTATAGTTGTTTAAGACTTCCTCAGGATATGACTGCAAACCACCACTCTATTAAATATGTGTACTTACGAGAAGTGAGTATATCTTAATTTATTGCTTGTACGTTGTATTTTATTTATATATCCTCCATAACCTAAGTCTTACATATATCAAACGTGCCTGCCCACATGGGACGCCCACTGTGGCAGAAGACTTCGTTCCTCTTTGACTTTGGACTTAATATCTTTACTTATGTTACGTTCGTCACAGCGTATAAATTAAACATAAAAGAATTTATATTTTATGTATTTTCCAAGCGTTGAGAATTTTTTCAAAGCAGGCAATTTGTCGGATTTCCTTCCGGTCTTGAAGCAAAGCGCTAGAGGCTTTTTGTGAATGAACACGTCGCGTTCAACTTCATTTTTAATGATTAATTAACTTAAGGTTTTTTATCCTGGGGTTTCTCAATTATCGAAGTACAGAATATTTATCCCAGCCTTACAGATGTTTTCCTCACAAGGAACCTTGTCAATAGACGCCTTTTATGCTGTGTTCGGAAACCCTCTATAGAAAACGTGCTTTTTGTTAGAGGTCGTAAAAGCATGGTTGAGAATGAAAGGCAAAAAGTGATATTCCATAAAGTCAAATATCCTTTGTAAGACTTCCGATACACCTACATCGCATCAAAAAGAACCTTCCATAGATTCTGTCAGCTTCATTTAGGATATTTTGGAATAATAGGTACACATTTGGAGTGTTACGTCAATGATTGAGAGAAGGCATATGTTTTGCGTGTTTAATGGATCGGAATATTAACACTATTGGCCAAGAGTATCTAGATTAGACTCTATCAAAAAAAATCGACTATTTTTTTTTCAAAAATTACTCTGAAATTATTGTTCAGGATGTCCAAAAAATGAGCCTGTGAAAATATAAGCTCTTAATTTTAATATTGAGAGGTAACTCATCGCGATTTTCCATTTCCTATTTAATTAACATGGGAAATTTTTTTTTCAAGCTTTGGAATTTTGTAACTCTTCAACCGATTATCAGACTGATAAGACATTTTCTTGTAGGGAATTGAACGCACTACAAAAAACGTCTCTTATAATTTTTTGATAAATCAAGTCTTTCAAAAGTTATTTAAGGTTAAAGTTGGACTCACCAGAATTTTTGAGGTAATTTCACTTTTTTAGTGAATCTATCAAACTAATTGCAACATGTTTGTCTTATATTATCTTTTTCAGTCTTTTTTAAATTCTGAGAGTATCCTCAGTCCATTTGATCGGTAGTTTTGTCCAAAAATCCTTGATTTAGACGCTTTTCTGTGATATGAACATTTTAATTATTAATTTTTATTAGCAAACTTGATATGTCTTATATAATTATATAAGAAATTTCTGATTTCGTATAATTTTCTTTTCTACATTAATTATATCTAAATCTAAGTTAAAATCATGATTATAAATTGTTTTTGCTTAAAAATATTTTTTTTAAACTTTTTAGTTATTGAAATACAATCTCACCAAAATTGATAATTCATAATATTCAGTATGGATACAAATTAACGAAAAATTTAGATTGCTTTTTACGTTGGTTTTATTAATAAATTAACATTAATTACATATACCTTGTAATTATCAAATTTTCTAAGCTTTCAAAATATCGCATAGACATGATCAAAAATATAAACATCTTCTACATCAAAAACAAACATTTAACAAGAAAACGATAATCAATTATCTCTCAATCAATTCTTATTTATAAGTTATTATATAACCATTAGTTTAATTAATTTGTTCATAAATTTAATGTTTGTTAGCTAAATTTATTGTTTTGTATTAACAATAAATTTAGCTATTAAACAAAAGTTTAATAGCTAAAGTATAGTAGTAGTTTTGTTATTTAAACAAAAACATAACTAGTATTATGTCTCATTGAGACCTAGTACTAGTTATGGGAATTTATTACATAATTTATAATTATCGTATGATTTTAACTTAGATTTAGATATAATTAATGTAGAAAAGAAAATTATAGACAAGAAATATCAAGTTTGCTAATAAAAATTAATATTTAAAATGTTCATATCAAAGAAAAGCGTCTAAATCAAGGATTTTTGGACAAAACTACCGATCTAATGGACTGAGGATACTCTCAGAATTTCAAAAAGACTCTGAAAAAGGTAATTTAAGGCAAACATTTTGCAATTAGTTTGATAGATTCACCAAAAAAGTGAAAATACCTTAAATAACTTTGAAATTCATCAATATTTTCAAATCAGTCTAATCTACATACTTTGTAAAAGTGAGAAATCGAAGGTGTACAGACCCCAAATAGTAGACGCAAACAGATATGCTCAATTACCCAATTTTGTTTGTCCATCCATTTCATATAGTGAGTGCGGTGGGTTTGCAATTCCAAGCTGAGACCTTTTGCAAGATTTCTTGTTATTTGCAAGGAATGGTAGAAACAGATTGACAGGCATGTCTTATGTGAAGTAATGAAGATCTGACAAGTGTGCCACCACAATCTGATCAATCGGGGACGACGTACGAAACAATCGCGCGTTGGTACCTACATACGTATCTCCTTCAATAAGGAATGGCGATTCTTTGTTTCGGACTTCGTCTCCGATTGATCAGATTGTGGTGGCACACATGTCAATCTGTTCAATTCAAATAATTCATTCATCAAATCATTCATTCAAATTAAAGAATCATTCCTTGCAAATAATGAGAAATGTTAAAGGTCCCAGTTTGGAACGTACCTCTTTATCCAAACAATTACGTGAAATCAGCCTAGTAAAAGAAGAGGAGATTCCACTTTTTCCACTTATGACAGTTTGCCAACTGCTGCACTTAACTAATTTTCCTAACTATACAACATCGACATTGCAGATTGTAGTCGTATCAAGAAAAGGCTAACTGGAGGCAAGAACATGTTATGTTCATCTATGCGTTAAAATCCACGATCGAAGTAGACACACAAACTTAGTTCACTGGAGTAATGCTCTGGTCGCAGTATCTACAGAGATATACACCTACATATTGTTACGAATTTCTCTTCAAAATTTTCCCCTCCTCCAAACCAAAACCCTTTTTTAAACCCTTCACACCCCGGGGCTCTTCCCCCTGTCACTCTCAACACAACTCACCCCCCCCCTCCCAACCCCCCCCGTTTTTTTAAATTTCCCCTTTCCTAGCCATTTCCCTTCCCCCCAGACTATCCTATCTTTCCCTCCCTTCCCCTCCCCCCCCCCCCCCGTGTTCCAACCCCCCCCCCCCCTATTTTAACCCCCCAACCCCCCCCCGGGCCCCCGCCCCCCCCCCCCCCCCTCCCCCCCCCCCCCCCCCCCCCCCCCCCCCCCT